>VMDO01033696.1:0-17695 GCA_007922755.1 Pedetes capensis
AAGAAGTACAACCAGAGTGCTCCTTGGAAGCAAAAATGGCCAAACTGCGTCTTACATATTTTGGACATGTAGTCAGGAGAGAACAATCCCTGGAGAAGGACATCATGTTTGGAAGAGTGGCAGGTCAACGGAAAAGAGGAAAACCCTCCACCAGATGGATTGACACAGTGTCTGCAACAATGGGCTTAAACATAAATAATATTGTTTGCCTGGCACAGAATCGGCAAGTGTTTCGATCTGCTGTACATAGGGTCGCTATGAGTCGGACTCGACTCGACGGCACCTAACAACAACAACAACAACATGATATCATGTACATGATCTTTTTATGTTTGAGCCCATTGTTGTAGCAACTGTTTCTTCTCATTTTGAGTCATGTCACATCAGCAAAAGGAGGTCTTAGGGGCTTTACTGCATTTCTGTCGTTAAGGTCAACTCTACTTTGAGGGGGTCTGGGGTTTAGCTCAGTGGGTAGAGTGCTGCGCTGCACTCTCTGAGGCCCTTGGTTAGATCCCCAGCACCACAAAAACAGGAGAAGGATGAGGCAGTCCACTCCTGATGCTATCCCGAAACAGTCAGCCACTGAAAACCCTATGAGGGTCACTATGAGTCAGACCTGACTTGATGGCACCTAACAACAACAACTATTTTGAGGAGGCAACTCTTCCCCAGATGACATTTGAATGCCCTCCAGCCTGGGAGAGGCATGGTTCATCTTCTGGCACTACATTTAATAGTGCTTCTCTGCTATTTGTATAGTTTTGAATGGCTAATAGGTCTGGGAGTGGGCTGCTAGGTCCTCCCTAATTTGTGTTAGTCTGGAAGCTCAGCTGAAACCTGTCCACCATGAGTGGTCCTGGAGGTATCTGAAATATTGGTAGCATAGCTTTCAGGGTCACAGCAACATGAGCACCCATAGCACAATAAGCTGACAGACATGTGGGGGACATAATATTTACACTTTTAAAAATTGCTTCATGGAAGTATACTTGGCATACAATGTTGCTGTTTTTGCTAGGTGCCATTGAGTTGGATCTGACTCATGGCAATCCTCATAGGGTTTTCAATGGCTGATTGCTTTTGGATTGCTTTGAGAATGGATTGTACATATTTAAACTTTGATAAATTTGCCATATATGTGCATCCATGGAACCATTATGACTATGGGATAGTGAACATATCCACCACTTTTGTGTCCCATTGTAATCTTGCCTCCAAATGGGCCTCCTACCTTGTCCCGAGCTACTACTGATCTGCTTTCTAATAATGTACCTTGTTGTTAGGTGCTTTTGAGTCAGGTCCAACCCATAGCGACACTCATAGTGTTTTCAAAGGCTGACTGGGGATTGTTTTTGGGAGCGACTGCCACAACCTTCTCCCATTTTTGTGGTGCCGGGGATTGAACTTGGGTCCTCACAAAATGCACAGCAGCACTCTACCAACTGAACTAAACCCCAGCCCATTGCTGTACCTTAGTTTGTGTTTTCTAGAATTTTCTGGAACTTGAATTATATAATATGTCCTCTTGCCTGGCTTCTTTCACTCAGCATAGTTAGCCTGAGATTCGCCTATATTGTTGAGTGTATAAACGCTTATATGGAAAAAGCACAGTTTATTTATCCACTCATCTGTTGATGATTATTTGGGTTGTTTCCAGATGGGGGTTATTAGAACTAAAGTTGCTATGAACATTTTTGTCCAAGACTTTGTATAGACTTCAACTTTCATTTCTCTTGGGTAGACACCTACAAGTACAATGTTTGGGTCATATGGTTTAACTTTTTAAGAAGTTGACAAACTCATCAGGCATGGTGGTGCACACCTGTAATCCAAGCAACTCAGGAGGTGGAATAGGAGTATTGCAGGTTCGAGGCTAGAGGCAGCCTCTGTAATTTAGCAAGACCCTGTCTCAAGATAAAAAATTAAAAAGGGGCTAGGGGTGTAGCTCAGTGGTAGAGCACTTGCAAAGTATGTGCAAGGTCCTATGTTCAATCCCCAAGTGCCGAAAAAAACAAAAAGGAAATAAATTGGCAAATTAATAGAGTAGTTGTACCACATCAAGTCTTTTGACATATAATTTAAAATAATTCAATTGCCTTTAAATGAGAAGCATAAGACTGTAGAATGGTGGAGCTAGAACGCACCTGTGATCATAATGCAATTCTTTACTGTGCTGAAGAGGAAACAGTGATCCACAAAGGTGAAGTGACTTTCCAGGGTCTTGCAATTTAGGAGATATTCTGCTAGTCATGTTGCAATTTTCTTGCATTAGAGCCACTAAGGGTACAGATACCCTTCAAAATAGGCTTTGCTTTGCATGTGCTATGTAACTTTGCACATACGAGATTGGGAGAAATTTTCAGGACGTAGAGTAGAGAAAATCAAAAGAGGAATGAGAATATAATCTACAGGAAATCAGATCTGACCACTAGCAACCTGACCAACATCAACTCAACAGCAGGTAAAATTAAAATGTGCTATTGTCATTAATCCTTAGAGCATAGAGGAGATCCATCTAATTCCTAAATAAACAGAGGCACCCAAGATTAAGACCACTGAGCAACCCATTAAAAATGAAGCAAACAGCAGCGCCAATTATCTGGCTCCATGGCTTACCTTTCCAGCTCCCACCTCTTATTACCATATTCATAAGCATTGTCTCTAATCAGTCTTCTTAAGCAAAGTTAACAAGTATATGTATGCACTCTCTTGAAATTGTTTTGCTTAGTTTAAGAAGCTGTCATGGGGTTGCGAAAGCTGCTGCTTTAACCAGATTTCATCTCTGTGTGTCACCGCTCATGTCAAAGTAAAAATGTGCTCAGACATAAGAGTTGTCCTGCTTTCATCCAGAGCGCTAGCCTGCCTGAGCCTCGTTCCACTTGGTTAAGCTTGTTATTTAAATTGTTAAAATTGAGACATAGGCAGTAAATTTCAGAGAAGATATAACAATTATTAGATACAAGCTGGGCTCTTGTACTTGAGAACATAGCATGCTCTCCATCCACCAGCAGAATTAGCCACAAATAATTTACAATGGTTTCTTTAAGAAGTGTGCCCTGTGGTACTTGGGTGGTATTAAATCACAGTCTGTCCCCCACTGGGTCATATTTCCAACTTTAAGATGGATTTGGTTCCAGTCAGCAGAGTGACGGCACACTCCAGGGGACTGCCTTTTAATGCCTATAACTCTTGAACTGCTGAGAGGGTTCCCGAAACTGCCTTCTGGCTATGAGCTTTGTGTTTAGGTGACTTTAAGTACCAGGCAGGGGAGCCACAATCCAGAACAGTCACCCCTTGAGGGTGAGAAGGAAAAGCTAAGACACTCTCAGAAAGAACTTGTGCCATCTGGTGACTCCCTTAAGATCCTATGCCTGTAGCCGTAGCCCTGTGGCATCTGATCCCATCAGATCTCAGAAGCTAAGCAGGGTTGGGCCTGGTTAGTACTTGGATGGGAGAATGCCTGGGAGCACCAGGTGCTGTAGGCTTTGGAGAAGGACCTGGAAGCCCACTCCCAAAAAGCAATCTGCCATTGAAAACCCTATGAACAGCAGAGAAGCACTGACAATAGTGTTTCACCTGTCGTGTGCAGGGTCGCTATGAGTAAGGTACTGACTCAAGGGCACCTAACAACAACAACAACAACAATAAGATCCTGTAAGAGGACTTGACCTTGTGGTGATGATGTCTGTGTTACATTATAACTGTACTCACTTTGCCAGGGAAAGGGCTGATGGGAATTGATGAATACAAATGAAACTTGGAATCTTCAGGACTCTTCAGATGGATCCTCAAAGGCCATGCGATCTCTCTTTTTCACTCTTTCTTTTGGTGAAGGAACCCTGAGAAATATGGACTTACTTAGCAGTTGATTCATTCTCTTGACCTAGGGGTCAACAGCAATCCCCAGGGTTGGTTGGTTGTTGTCATTGTTGTTTAATTCAAATGACTCTCAAGCCAGATCTCTCCCAGTCTGTACTTGTAGAATTCCTTTGGACCTAAATGTAATGCTTGTCATTTAGTTATGCCAAACTTTATCATATCAATTTTGGTCCCTTATTTCAATTAGTAAAATATTTTAAATTTTAAAATTTGACATTAAATGAGTCATTTTTGTGTACTTTCTAAATTCCCATATCATTGTTCAAATCACAGAGAAAAATGTAAACTTCAGAGCTGGGATAAACCTTGTACATCATCCATCCAATGCTCTCATTTTAAAAATCAATAAACTAAGAACCAGACAGGCCAAATTACTTTCTTGAAGTCTTGCCTCTAGATAATAGCATTAAACAAAGGGCACTCTTTGAGTTCCTGCACCTGTACCACTGTGGCGTCCGATCCTGTTCAGATATCGGAAGCTAAGCAGGGTCAGGCCTGGTTAGTACTTGGATGGGAGACCACCTGGGAAGACCAGGGTGCAGTAGGCTTGGGAGAAGGACCCAGAAACCCACTCCCAAAAAACAATCTGCCATTGAAAACCCTAAGAATAGCAGAGAAGCACTAACAATACTCTTTCGCCTGTTGTACTAAGAGTCGCTTTGAGTCGGACACCTACTTGATGGTACCTAACAACAACAACTCTTTGAGTATATGTTGTCTTGTTACTTGAAAATGAGCACACATTTTTTCAGTTTGTTCATAAGCCTGGTATAGGAGGGTTTCAAAACATGTCTTTTTCAAGTCAGAACCTGGTCTTGGCATTTCCCACCATAGTACCCAATCCTTAGGCATCAACCACTCTGAATCCTCCTGCCAGCACCATCTTCTGGCCCTTGGTTACCTGCCTCACCTCGGTTTCTGTGATGGCTGATAGTGTCTGCCTCCTGGCTGTCCTTAACCATTCTGTGGACAACAATGCGTGAGGACCACATGGAGCCCTGCTTTGCATGTCTGGGTGAGCAGATTGGAAGTACAAGGATGTGTTAGTCAAGGTTCTATAGAGAAACACAACCAATGGATGCTAAGATACAGGTTAGGCTTTGAATATGTCCCCCACAGTTCATGTGTTAGAAACTTACTCCCCATTGCAACTATGTTGAGAGATCGTTGGGTTGATGTCATTATTATGGAAGTAGGTTAGTTAGTATAAGAGTGGATTTCTTATAAAAGTGACTTTGGCCCTCTCTCAGTCTGAGGATTCTCATACTCTTCCTCCTTCTGCCATGAGATAACACAGCACAGAGGCCCCTGCCAAATGCCAGCATCATGGTTTTGGATTTCTGAACATTTAGAACCATGAGCCAATACATCTCTTTATAAATTACCCAGCCTCATGTATTTTGTTACAGCAGCAAAAAATGGACTAAAACTATACACATATATAGGCACATGTATATATAAATATAGAAGTGTATAATGGTTTATTTTAAGGAATTGGCTCATATGATTATGGAGGCTGGCAAGTCCAAAATACATGGCGCAAACCAGCACGAATCTAGCTTGAGACTCAGAAGAGCCAATGATGTCGTTCTAGTCTGAAGGCTAGCAGGCTGTCACTTACTGAAATTTTAATCTCATTCAAAATTACCCTCTTAGTTGACACATAAAATTAACCATGACAAGGGGTTACTATCTGGTGAAACAAAACTGACCATTGAAGTGTGGAGTCAGTAGATAATAGTCCTCATATCCCTTCCTGTCCCAGGCCCACTCCTATCCTAACAAACTACCTGAAATGCAGTAGCTCAGGTGGCCTCTCTGAAGGCCATCCTGAAAACCTGGCACATAGCTGTGCTAGGACCTCAGTGGAGCCTGGCTTGGTAACTCACCCCTTGTTCTTTCTCTTCCTCTGTCTCAGGCTTCCTTTTACTCACTTTTGCTTCCCTGAGATTGTATTCGCCTCCCCAACAAAATTTCAGCACATAAACTTTTGCCCCAACCACCATTTTTCTAGGAAGCTAGGCTACTATATCTTCTTATCAACTAGCAAGCCCCTTTTCAAACCTGATTAAAGCCAGAAGCCCACTGTGTAAAATACATTTCTCAGCTTTGCACTTTTATATAAAATTTCAAAACCCTCTTACCTCAAAATTTCAGTTGATTCTTTCTAAACTGCTAAAAACTGGCTGTAGATTACGTACTAAGCTTTCACATCAGGGACTGCTTTTACCATTTGTGCATAGATCCAAACCTTAACTTCATCAGCTTAACTCAGACCAAATCAATCCTCTCTGTCTAGACAAAGCAATTTAACTTCTCTGTAACTCACCAATTGCACAGCATTTATTTATTAGAAAATTTGTAAGTGCAGGATACGATGAAGGGCACAAAGAGTACAAGATTCAATTTCTGTTCTCAAAACAGTGTGCCATATTTTTGCTTTCTGGTTCCTCATCAGATTGAAAATGTACTTATCAAATTAGGCATACAAAATATATATATATGTATATTTTGGGGTTTGTCTTAGTTTTTTATTGGAAATTTTTAATGTACACCTTACTGTGATTCATTCTGACATGATTTTCATTGTGACATTTCCATATATGCATTTTGTTGTACATTATTCATATAGGTTCCCCCTTACCCTCTTGTGCACTTCCTTCCCCTGTCCCACCCCCCTCATCAAAGACTTCTCTACCATTTACTTGTCTTTTTATGGTAATATTTTTCTATATATCCTTGGGTTCCAGTTCTGTTTAAGATAGAAACTTTTTCTGTAGTGAACTTTCTTTTTACCTTGTCAGAACTATGATATGCATGTTCTAGACCATCTATAATAATACCATTCTTAGCTTTTTTTCTTTTATTATGATCCAACCTTTGAATAGGATTTTTTTCCTTCTTATAATCTTGATTCAGCTCCCACATATGAGTGAGAACATGTGTTTCTCTTTCTGAGCTTGTGTTTGTTCACTTAAAATAATTTTCTCCATTTCCATCCATTTTGCTGCGAATGGCCTTATTTCATTTTTTTTTATTGCTGAGTAGTATTCCGTTGTGTATATGTACCATAGCTTTTTAATTCATTCTTCTGTTGAAGGGCACTTTGATTGATTCCATATCCTTACTATTGTGAAAAGTGCTGCATTGAACATGGAGATGCAGGTGTCTCTGTGGTATGATGACCCATCTCCCTTTGGGTAAATTCCCAATAGTGTTATAGCTGGGTCATATGGTAGATCTATTTTCAGTTTTTTAAGATATCTCCATATTGATTTCCACAGTGGTTGGACCAATTTACAGCTCTACCAACAATGTAAGAGTGTGCCTTTTTCGCCACAACCTCGCCAGCATTTGTTGTTATTTGTTTTATTGATCTTGACCATTCTTACTGGTGAATGGTGAAATCTCAGAGTTGTTTTAATTTGCATTTCCCTAATGGCTAGGGATGTCGAGCACTTTTTCATGTGTTTCATGGCTTTATGGACCTCTTCATTTGAGAACTGTCTACTCAGTTCCTTTGCCCATTTGTGTATTGGGTTGTTTTTTGGGGAGTTTTTTCCTTGACTTCTTTATAAATTCTAGTAATTAGACCTTTATCTGATGTATAAAATGCAAAGATTTTTTCCCATTCTGTGGGGGTTTCCTTGACTCTGTTAATTGTTTCTTTTGCTGTTCAGAAGCTTTTTAATTTCATGTGATCCCATTTATCTATTCTTGTTGCAATTTCTTGAGCAATTGGAGTCCTATTAAGGAAATACTTTCCTAAGCCTATATGATGGGGTGTATTGCCTATCTTGCCTTCTATAAGTTTTAAAGTTTCTGGTTTTATGTTGAGACCTTTTATCCCTTTTGAGTTAACTCTCATGTATATTGAGAGATGGGGGTCAGCTTTCATTTTTCTGCATGTGGATGACCATGTTTCCCAGCACCATTTGTTGAAGAGGCTGTCCTTTTTCCAGTTTACTTCCTTTGCTCCTTTGTCAAAAATAAGGTGGCTATAGGTGTGTTGAGGTATTTCTGGGTCTTCTATTCTGTTCCAGATGTCTTCAGGCCTATTTTTGTGCCAGTACCAAGCTGTTTTTGCAACCACTACTCTGTAGTATAGCTTGAAGTCAGGAATTGTGATTCCACTTGCATTCGTTTTGCAGCTTAAGAGTGTTTTGGCTATATGTGGTCTTTTGTGGTTCCATATGAATTTTTGGATAATCTTTTCTATTTCTGTAAAGTCAGTCAGTGGAATTTTAATGGGTATTGCATTAAATCTATAGATTGCTTTTGGTAGGATAGCCATTAATATTAATTCTCGCTATCCAGGAGCAGGGGAGGTCTTTCCATTTTTCAGTGTCCTCTGTTATTTCTTTCTTTAATGTTTTGAAATTTTCCTTGTATAGATCTGAAGGGTCTTTGGTTAGATTGATTCCAAGGTATTTAATTTTCTGGTGGGCTATCATGAATGGTATTTTTCCTGAAATTTCCTTCTCTTCCTGTTTGGAATTGGTGTAAAGTAAAGCTATTGATTTTTGTGTGTTAATTTCACATACAAAATATTTTTATAAAAGTCTTTTGATCAACATGGTCCAAAATTCAATGATTTTATTGGAGCCGTTATAAACCTTGGTGGTGATGAGCCAGCCGATGATAACCAGCCTTGGAGAATGGAGAGAAGAAAAGATATGGTGGCTAGATCTGGGGAAAATGTATCACAGGTTTAAGTTACACCTTCCACTAATTGCTAATGTTTTGAGAGGACTTGAAGGAAGCAGAGTCACAGGTAATACAAAACCAGAAAATAATCTACAGACTATTGGCTCTAAAACACACAGAATAACTTTTTTATTAGTGGTAGATGTGTAATCTCTGCTAAAACTTGTTACTGCCAACTGCATTCTCCAAACCACAGGTAGCCTTGCAAGTGGGGGAGAAATCAGATGGCTAGAATTAGGATACAGCCATCCAGCTAATGTGAAGGCACAGATAATCCAAGTTAGTAGCACAATTGGTAGCTGGTGAAAAATTTTCAGTTTTAGATACACAGCCACTTTACACTTTTTACTCTATTCTTGAATCAATTCAAGATGCACATACTCTCTTGAAATGAAAGACTAGACCGAAATCCTCTATGAATAATATTTCCTGAATTATAGGGGCAATATCTCAACATATCTTTGAACTGTGAAAAATTACTATAAGATCTATTATCTTTAAAAACATCCCCTTGTTTTATTATGTCTTTCAATAATTGGTCTTGACCTTATTCAGGCAAAACTCCCACTGACTTCAATTGATTGAGCTGATTTGACTTGAATAAGGTCAGCTACAAATGGCCCCCTTTCTACTCTACATTCTGATCGTGTGATGCCATGTGTCATAATGCTGTGATGATGTGTATTGGCAATCTTATACTGGTGATTAATTGCTGGGAAAGTAATTTCTTTATAATTGCACTTGAATGCCTTCAGTGGCTTGACATCACAGGGAATTCAGGTATGCCGGCCCCAGGAAGTTGATTTAATACTCCTATCCCACCCCAAATGAACCCAAGTCTTTGAAAATTACAGTGGTAGTTAATGTTTCTTGGCAAAGCAGACTCTGTGCAAGGCATGGTGAAAACTAGTTTGCACAGACTGCCTCAGCTCCTGCAATCTTCACGAAAAGCTCCTGGAGGCAGGCAATATGAGGCAGGTGTTACTGGCCTGGTTGGAGACCATTGGAGAGATCAGTTCTATTGCCCAAGGTCACATAGGTGTTGGGAGGCAGACACAGTGTCTGGCTTCAGAGCCCAATAGAGGTTCTAAACAGCTTTCTTCTCCAACCTGGCTTTCCTCCACCCTCTCCTTATCCCCTCCACATGAGCCATACATTCCTCTTGTTGATTTTCAATCTTTCTATGGGTTTCCCCAGCTCAATGCCCCCACATTTTAGGTTCATGGTGTCTCACCTGCTTCTCTTGCTTAGCCATATGGTTGGATTCTTTTCACATTTTAAATATCAGGCCACATGTCACTTCCATGGCCAGACTGTCCCTGATCATACCATGGGAGGTAGGCTTCCTGCTATCAGGGTAAGCTCCACTTACTGGTTGGACTCTCTTTGCTTTAAAGCATTTATCACAATCTATACTTACCTCGTTTGCAATAGCTTGTGGTTTCTTAATTGTCTCCCACTGGAATGTAAATTCCGGGAGGACAGCAGCTTTGTCTGATTTCTCTATCACCCTAGCTCTAGCATGTAAGATGGTGAATGGCACCTTGCCGAGTTACCTCAGAGTGGTAGGCTGCAGATTGGGTGCCTGGAAGGTACATGGACAGGGCGGGCTTTCCAAGTGGAAGGGAGCCAAGGACAGGTGTGGGGCTTGACAGAGATGGCTCACTGCCTACACTGCATGCTTTTTCTAGGCTTGCCTGCTGCCTTGTCTTCCAATTCCTCCCACAGCCTTCCTCCTTCTCGTCCCTGCCTCTTAAGCATCCCCTCACCTCCCAGTGGGAATATTTATATCCACCGTGTGTGGGAGATGTTGCAACTGACTTTGATTGTCTCATGACTGATGGGTTCTGGCGTTTGCTTTGCAGAATCACTGTGGACACTGGACAGTCCAGGAAATCCAAGGAGACAGCTAACCAAAGGGACTTCAGCATCTCCAAGCCTGGATGGAGGCAGGGGAATGCTTGACAAGGATGTCTACTGACTATACCCACCCCCTGCAAAAATGTAACAGCTCATTATCAGCCCATTTTCTTGGTGAAAAGTGAGTAGATCCTAATGCTTAGGTCTGAGTGCACTGAGTTGGAAAGATCAGTTGGTCCTCACTAAGTATGAAACCAGATATTAGACAAAATACCTTTGTACCCCAAGGTCAGGAGGGAGACTAGCATGGCCACTTGGGTTTATTTGCAGGGTCTGCTTGCTGTGTGTTCTTGGCCGTATATGGCAGGGCTCCAGTATCCAGAGGATCTTCAAATCAGCATGCCGCATTTGCATTCTCCAGGTTCCAAGCACATCTGCAGCCTTTCTTTCTTTCTTTCTTTCTTTCTTTCTTTCTTTCTTTCTTTCCTTCCTTCCTATTATTAGAAGTTTTTAATGTACATCATAATGTGATTCATTTTGACATGCTTTTCATTGTGACATTTTCATATATGCATTTTGATAAACATTATTCATATAGGTTACCCCTTACCCTCCCCTATGCTTCCCCCCCTCCCCCCTTCCCTTTCAAAGCACCTGACATCCTTTCAAGTTAGTTGCTACAAAGGCAAATGCAAACAGAGCGTGTTTCAGAGCGTTCTGTCAGTCAGCCCTCAATCTGTATGTTCTTCCAGACACTTCTTCTCCTGCCTGATTTATTTCATATTAAAAGGGCTGTCAGTCCATATCACAAGAACAGGTTGAGAAACAGTGAGTGATGTTTGTCGAATAGCTTTTTGTTGTTGTTGTTTGTTATTGTTAAAAATAACAGTTGCCCTCTCTCTGGCCATAATCCTGACTCACCCTAGGCTGCCCTCCCAGGCCCTCCTCACCTTGTCTGCAGGTAGCTATCCATTACTCTGTGAGTTCCATGTGCTAGGAGCATTTTCATTTGAAATGTATTCTGTGAGGCTGTGGCAGACCCTTTTTTATTATTATCCATCAAATATATCTCTTTTTACCATCTGATGGCTTGGCAATAGAACCATTCTTCTTTCAAATAAAATAAATGTGCCTGCAACATGGCAGAATATTTAGTATTGAAGAGGCTTTGCCCTGGCTAATGTGAGCTGCATTCTGTGGGCTTCATTACGGCGGGACACTAATGATGCTCTCTATGGCTCCCAATGGGATTGCTTTATTGTACTAGCTGCATTATTGTTTTATGTTAGTATATTGATTATTGCCTTCTCTGTCATTTAGGCCAGGTTTCCTTACTTTTGTCTGCTATTCTGGCCTACAAATAGAATTGCTCTGCCACTCTGTACTATTAGTTTCTCACAACTCTTAAAAATGCCTGATTTCTAGAGAACCAACAAACCACCTTCACTTGCTAGGTGAAAACTCCAAGCCCTGGCCCCAGAACCATGGCAGGTGTGGGGGTAGGGCCCAGGAATATGCATTTTAAATAATCACTCAGGTGATGCTCAGGAAAAGACTGGGATGGATCTATGGGTAGGTGCCAGTGGTTGGTGAGATAGGATGGCAGGGAGGTGACAAGGGCCCCAGACTGTCCTCTGACCCAGGCTCATTCCGCCCCATTCCCTTGGAGAGTCTTCTCTCTCTGCTTCTCCTTGGCTGTACCATCAAGGGGTATTTCAGAGCATACCAGCCCAGAAATTATGCTAACGCTGCTCTCTCATTTCCAAAAGAATTAGCCACACACAATACTATACTTTATGGTGAAGAGACAGAAGGGAGAGGGAAAGAAAAGTAAAAATATTCTAGAGTAAAAAAATGTCCAAACTAGTGCTCAGTAACAAAGCCCTCTGGGGATCTGAGGAAAATACCACCTTGGAGGCAGCAACAGCCCTACCTCCAAGAGGTTGGGTCACTTTGAGACACCACTGGGGCATCAGGGAGGGTCAGAAGTGAGAAGCTGCTGCCATGGGAGGAAAGGTCCTCTGGGTATGCAGCACGCGTCTGTGGCCACCTTTGCTCTCAGATGACACCTGCTGACAGGCAGCCCCTGTAGAGGATGAGGCAGATCCGTAAGGACCTTGGAAGAAAACTAATGATAAATTTACAATTAAATAAATTCTATTAAGAACAAAGATAATAAATATTCAAAACTCAATGATTTCTAACTATTTATTAGTATTGTTGTTGTTATTGTTGTTTACTATTGTCTGTGCTCTGGAGGTCATTTACTCCTATTGAATTCATAGGTCTACAGCCATACCACCCTGCCATCGGATTTCATCTGATCTCAGAAGCTAAGCAGGGTCGGACCTGGTTAGTACCTGGATATACTGGGTGCTGTAGGCTAGGGAGAAGGACCCAGAAGCTCACTTCCAAAGCAATCAGCCACAGAAAACCCTGTAAGTAGCAGAGAGGCACTGACAATAGTGCCAGGCATGGCACAGTGTTGGCTTTGTTTCATCTGTTGTGCATAGGGTCATTATGAGTTGAGCCCGATTCGATGGAACCCAACAACAACAACAACAACATCGAGTTTGTCTGGTAGAAATACTATCCAATGGTGGGCTTAGATGTGCTGTGTCCTCTTCCAATTTTGCATTCATTGACATCACCTTGGCAACTTGAAATTGACTGTGGTAAGAGTATTTACGCCATGGAAATGAGTAAACGCTGCAAACCAGTCTTGATTTATTGTTTTAGTGACTAGTTAGACTTAAGAAAGTGATGGAGAAAATGTTACTTATGCAGATTAAGTTTAAAGGCATGCCATGTCTTTAGCTTTTGCTTCGTGAGTAGCACAAAAATCTGAGGAAAGATTCTTCCAGTGTTTGAAAACTATTATCTGGTTCAGCAAAGACATCACTCATGTCATTGAAGAAGGAATATAGTTTTGACAGATCTCTTCATTTTTTACTTTTGTTCTACTCATTAATGAAAATGAAAATATCAACCACTATTCATGTCAGAACTATACTCATTCGTCACTTGCAACTTAGAAGAGGAATGGATTGAAGAGTTTATCAAAAATCACCAAAAGCCTTTTTGAGAGAATCAGTTGACTGTTATTATAATAAAGACTTTTTTGCTTATTTTATTTCTATTTGTAAATTATGTGCTACACATCCTCCAAATCATTAAAAGGTATAATAAATTTATTTGCAATAAGCTTACAGCTTATACTTACAGCTGGCTTGTCCCTGTCCTTCCCCCTCTGTCAATTGGTAAACCTTCACTGCCCTAATGACGTTTATAATACCAACTAGGGAACGCTTCCTTGGGAGCCCCCAGTAGGGAATAAACTTATTCTGGGGCTTATCTTACCTACTGCATAATAGGACTCTTGAGTAAAAAGCCCAGGTCTGATTCAATCTTTTATCAGTTATTCCACCTAGCACAGAGCCTGTATTCAGTGAGAGCTCAAAAGTGCTGAACAAATAGTACATCTCAGTACAAACATATCAACTAGTTGTTAGTTCCATAAACTACCCATGGCAAAAGTAAAACACAGGAAGACCTTTCCAGAAAATGGAAGAGTGGAGGGGGAAGGAGAAGGATGGGAAGGAGAGGAGAAGAGAGTTCATACTCCTTAGGGATCTCGGTACGACACCCACAGCATTGCATTTAAACTTCACAACTAGCCTTGTGAAGCCACACTATCAATTTCATTTTAAATTTAAGAAAATTGAGTCCTAGAGAGGATCAATAACCAGACAAGCCTGTCACAGAGCTAGGATCCCCACCCAAGAGGGCTGGGCTGGCTCTATCCGCAGAGCTGCCTCCTTGACTGAATGAGGTTTGGCAGTAAGACAGGGCTTTCTTTTCCCAGGGCCCCTGGTGTCCTGGCTGTGAATAATGTTTTGGATTTTATTTTGGTCCCTATAAGCCTGCTCTTAGAAGACATTTGGAGTGTATTGGGGTTGCATGAGTCACGAGTGGACTAGGAACTTTGGAGTTGCTACAGGGCATCACTGCTCTAGTAGTGTAGTGGCTCTTGTCCTGGGAATTTTCTTGACTCCTTTCATGGAGATTAAGTCCTTGGGCCTTGGAGGAAGGGGATCCTCAGGAAGCCTGCTGTGTGTCAAGCTGGTCCTTAAAGCACCCAAGAGAGGGGGATTCCAGAGCACTTCTCAAGTGGCTTGTTCCACTGTTTTATAATTGTTTCCCTCAAGAATCTCTAATTTAAAACTACCCTGGATTTCTCACCATGTCTGAGTGCATTTCCCAGATTGTGGGGTAGGAGTCTGTTGTTAGAAACTCACACAACCATAGCCCTTGGGAACTTTGGATCTTGAGTTACAAGAAGTTCTCAAATGTGACAGCACAGATGCACTGTGTTCCCAAAGGACTCTGCAAGTCTTCTGCCACCAAAGTTTCTCACTCAAGCCAGGCCAGAAAGTGGTGACATCAAAGTGGCCCACCATCTGAAGGGGTGGCTGCTTCTCCCTCCACGGGTCTAATTGCTCTGGCATTTCCTAATTCTTCACTAATACCTGCAATATCTGCCACAATACTGTGTCTCACAATGAACTCATTTGGTAGTAATATGAATGTAATATGCCATTCCATAGGAATCCCACTGTAATTTAGCAATCATTAATATCCACTTCCCCCACACGTCTGTCAGTTTGCCGCACTGTGGGGGCTTGTGTGTTGTGATGAGGCCGAGAGCTCTGCCACTGTAACCTCAGATGTGAACAAGGTTACCCATGGTGGACAGGTTTTCAGCTGAGCTTCCAGACTAAGATAGAAGAGGGAGTAGGACCTGGCGAACCACTCCCGAAACAACTAGACATTGAAAACCCTATGGATAGCAAAGAAACACTGTCAGATATAGTGCCGGAAAATGAGCCCCCCAGGTTGGAAGGCACTAAAAAGACTACTGGGGAAGAGTTGCCTCCTCAAAGTATAGTCTACCGTGATGATGGAAATGGAGTAAAGCCCCAGGGTACTCAACTTGTTCATGTGGCACGACTCAAAATGAGGGGAAACAACTGTAAACATCCATTAATAACTGGAACATGGAATGTACATAGTATGAATCTAGGAAAATTAGAAATTGTTAAAAGAGAAATGGAGCACATAAACATTGACATTCTAAGCATCAGTGAGCTAAAATGGACCAGTATAAGCCATTTTGAGTCAGACAATCATATGGTCTACTATGCTGGGAATGACAAACTAAAGAGAAATGGGATTGCATTCATCATCAAAAAAGACATTTCAAGATCTGCCATGAAATATAATGTTGTCAGCGATAGAATAATATTATCCATACGCCTACAAGGAAGGCCAGTTAATATGACTATTATTCAAATTTATGCACCCACCACTAAGGCCACAAATGAAGAAAGAGAAGACTTCTATCAGCTTCTGCAATCTGAAATAGACCAAACATGCAATCAAGACATACTGATAATCACTGGTGACTGGAATGCAAAGGTTGGAAACAAAGAAGAAGGCTCAGTAGTTAGAAAATATGGTCTTGGTGACAGAAACGAAGCTGGAGATTGCATGATAGAATTTTGTCAGACCAATGGCCTTTTCCTGGGAGAAGGGCCTGGCAACCCCCTCCCAGAAATCAATCTGCCATTGAAAACCCTATGAACAGCAGAGAAGCACTGACAATAGTGTTTCCCCTGTTGTACAGAGGGTCGCTATGAGTCGGATACGGACTCGACGGCACCTAACAACAACAAAATGGCCTTTTCATTACAAATACATTTTTTCAACATCATAAACAGAGACTATACACATGGACTTCACCAGATGGAACATACAGGAATCAAATTGACTACATATGTGGAAAGAGAAGATGGAAAAGCTCTATACAAAATGTCAAAACAAGACCAGGTGCTGACTGTGGATCAGACCATCAACTTCTCATATGCAAGTTCAAACTGAAGCTGAAGAAAATTAGAACAAGTATACGAGAGCTGTGGTATGACCTTGAGTATATCCCACCTGAGTTCAGAGACCACCTCAAAAATAGGTTTAATGCATTAGACACAAATGATAGGAGACCAGAAGAGTTATGGCATGACATAAAAGATATCATTCAAGAAGGAAGCAAAAAGTTCTTAAAAAGACAAGAAAAAAAGAAAAGACCAAATTACATATCAAAAGAGACAGTAGAACTTGCCCTTGAACATTGAGCAGCTAAAGTAAAAGGAAGACATGATGAAGTTAAGGATCTAAACAGAAGATTTCAAAAGGCAGCTCGAGAAGACAAAAACAAATATTATAATGACATGTGTAAGGAGCTGGAGGCAGAAAACCAAAAGGGAAGAACACGCTCTGTGTTTCTCAAGCTTAAGGAAGTGAAGAAAAAATTCAAGTCTCCAGTGGCAGTAGTGAAAGATTCTACAGGGAAAATATAAAATGATGCAGGAAACATCAAAAGAAGATGGGAAGAATACACAGAGTCATTATACAAGAAAGAATTGGTAGATGACCAACCATTCCAAGAGGTTGCATATGAAGAGGAACCAATGGTGTTGAAGGACGAAGTGGAAGCTGCCTTGAAACAACTGGCGAAACACAAGGCTCCGGGAATTGATGGGATACCACTAGAAATGTTTCAACAAACAGATGCAGCACTGGAGGTGTTAACATGTTTGTGCCAACAGATTGGGTAAACAGCTACTTGGCCAACTGACTGGAAGAGATCCATATTTGTGCCTATTCCCAAAAAAGGGGATCCAACTGAATGTGCAAACTATTGGACAATATCATTAATATCGCCCACCAGCAAAATTCTACTAAAGATCAATCAGAAGTGACTGCAGCAGTATATAGACAGGGAATTACTGGAAAATCAAGTGGGATTCAGAAGAGGGCAGGGAACCAGGGACATAATTGCTGATGTCAGGTGGATATTAGCTGAAAGCAGAGAACATCAGAAAGATGTCTATCTATGTTTTATTGACTATGCAAAGGCATTTGATTGTGTGGATCATAACAAATTATGGATAACACTTCAGAAAATGGGAATACCAGAGCACCTAATTGTGTTCATGAGAAATCTGTACATGAACCAGGAGGCAGTTGTTCGAATAGAACAAGGAAACACTGAGTGGTTTAAAGTTGAGAAAGGTGTGCGTCAGGGCTGTATACTTTCACCCTATCTCTTCAATTTATACACTGAGCAAATAATCCGAGAAGCTGGACTTTATGAGGAAGAATGTGGCATCAAGATTGGAGGAAGACTCAT
>VMDO01033697.1:0-17717 GCA_007922755.1 Pedetes capensis
CCTGGCTGCTCTCTTGGATTCTTGAAAACAGAAATGATATCTTTGTTTGCAGCTCCCCAATACACCTACCTTATATCAAATCCGAGTCCTTGGTGAGGGACATGGCTTTAAGAATCTATTGCATTTGGGGATTCTCTGGTCCAAACTATCTTTTGTGAGCCTTTGGGTTTGTTCCTCATTAGTCCCTTGAGACTTCTCCTTGGTGTGCCACACTGCTCCATGGAGTACATCTCTAGATCCAAACTAGAAAAATGTGTCACAGAAAAGACCTGGGTAAGCTGTAGAGCACTCAGTTCTACTGGCCAGTTTTTTCCAGGTCTAAGTGCCAGCTCTGTTTAAGAAGGTAACACTTCTCTCCTTCAGTATCTTTTTTCCCCAAGTTACAGATTTTAACAAATGGATCTTAATTGTTACATAGGTTAGCTGTTTCTCCATTGCTTTGAAAATAGGGATGTCAGTTGACAAGCCAGTCTTGGAAATCTCTTTTTCCTTGGAATACAGCAGGTCTCCTTTTGTAGCCATACTGTGTGTGTATGCACATCTCTGTACTTTACATGAGCGTGGTATATTTGGTAGACACCCTTGATTAGCTTAATTGATGTTTGCACAATTCTTGGTGGCTTTGGTTTTAAAGTTTGGAATGACTTTGGCAAATGTGGTAGGTATATTAACTCTTTCCACGTCTTAGGATCCATTTGTTAAATTACCTACTTCACACAGACTGATGGTCCCTGGGTGCTAAGGAAGTTAATACCCCCATTGAAAGTGAGCAACTTTATTCCTGAGCCTTCCACATTAGGAGGATCATCCCCAATTTTTTTTTGAATTACTTAAGGATGTGAAAAATATCTTTATTTTCTATTTGATGACACTTCTAGGTAATGTGAGGAATTATAGAATAATACCTTAGCTTGGAAAGGATTTTACTCCAAAATAAAATCAAGTCAGACTCTCAGCTGTTGCCTGTTAAGTGCCAGTTTGACATTTGAAATGATCTGAACTTACTGATTTGGAGAACCCCACAGCCAGCGGCTATAACTTTTATCCTCTCAAAACCCATTTGGCCATGGCTGATGAAGGAGCTCATTTTGTTTGGGAGGATTGATTTTGAGCAATTGGGGATGAAAACATAAGTCCTAATGATGGAGTATCTGCTGCGTAACTTCAAGGTCCAAATTTGTGTTCATTTAAAAATCAACACTTGCTTCTGTACCTCTTTTTCTGAGGAAATTTAGTATGGAATAAAAATCATGTTGAGAAATGGCAGAAGTAAGACTTTCAAAGATTCTTTTGGTCTTGTTGTTGTTGTTAGGCGCCTTCAAGTTGGGTCCGACCCATAGCAACCCTAGGTACAATAGAACCAAGCAGTCCCTGACACTGTGCTCTGCCTGGTATTGTGTCAGTGCTTTCCTGCTAGTCATAGGGTTTTCAATGGCTGATTGTTTTTGGAGTAGGCTGCCAGGTCCTTCTCCCATGTTTGCAGTGCTGGGGATCGAACCTAGGACCTCAGGGTGCGCAGAGCAGCACTCTACCAACTGAGCTAAACTCCAGTCCATTCATTTGCTCTTAGGAGGCAGCATTGTGTATCAGCCAATCATGGCTGTTGGAGTTGGGTCCTGGCTCGTCCTTCGTGGCAGTGTGGCATTGGGAAAACTGCTCAAATTTTCTTGGCTTCAGTCTTCTCAATTATAAAGGGAAGATAGAAATGGTGCCTTTCTTAGAAGGCCAGGGTGAAGATTAAGTGGGCTGTTCATGTAACCAGTGCAACAGGTAGAAAATACCTCTTTGGAGCCAGATGTGGGGGCTCACATCTGGAATCTGAGTGACTCAGGAGGTGGAGGCAGGAGGATCACTAGTTCAAGGCCAGCACAGCCTGTGTAATTTAGAGAGACCCTATCTCCAGATAAAAGGGGTGGGAGTGCTGGATTTAGCCCCCCAATTCTGCCAAAAACAAAACAAAACAACCCAGGTGCTTCTTTGGGAAAACTTTCAAAATGCAGGCAAATTTACGAAACTTTAAATTTCAGAACTCCTCCAATTACATACCTTTTAAAAATAAGTATTTCCTTGTTGTTGTTGTTAGGTGCCATCGAGTTGTGTCTGACTCATAGCGACCCTCATAGGGTTTTCAATGGCTGATTGTTTCGGGATTGCCTCGGGAGTGGATTGCCATATCCTTCTCCCATTTTTGTGGTGCTGGGAATCCAACTCGGGACCTCAAAGACTGCAGAGCAGCGCTCTACCAACTGAGCTAAATCCCAGCCCCAAGTATTTCCTAGTTTACCTAAATTCGTGTTAATTATTGTGTTTTCTCAAACAAGGCCTTCCAAATTACACGGTTCCCTAGAGCCTAGATCCTTCCTTGTCAAACCCTCTTTATGAGATTGTTCCAGTGTTCCTCCTGCTTTGGTGCAGACTTGAGAATTCATCAATTCAAAGGATGTTTTAATAAATGCTCAAAATAAGGCAGGAGTTTTAGAGCATGGGTATGATGTATGTTTGACAGAGCTCTACTAGGCGGGAATTATCTAGAGGAGAAAAATTATTTTGCCTCTTGCATATATTAAACAATGGATTTATTTCTGTCAAGGAAAGCAAGAGTATAGAGGCTTCCTTGATGAGATTTAATAATTTGTAGACGGATCCACTGATGAATGTCACCTGATGTTAGAACAATAAGCCCACTGAAATAAGATATATGGCACTCGTTAAATGCTTCTGATCTGAATGCAGTTATGTGAACAGTTTATTGTATCTGGTTAAGTTGGTGAGTTTGTTTTTTAGAGTGAGATGTAGAAGAGCTTAACTGTGTCATTAAAGAACCATGCTATGGACCATGTCAACCGGGATGCCAAAAAGAAACGTGTTTGAAGGAAGATGTCCAGAGCTTGTGGGTGGGAATCTCAGACATTCCACACGCAAAGACTTTTTCTTCCCAAAGTAAGCAGACTTTCTTGGAAGGAGAAGACAGTTTAGTTCATGAGGCAAACCGAGAGAAACTTTAAGTACAGCTTAGCCAATGGAGGCATGCTTATTAAGGAGACATCTGTACGCTATCCCTCACTCAACAAACTCATAGATTGGAGTGGTCTTGAGTGTTTGGAGGCTGAGAGAAATGTTTGATAAAAGAATGAGCAATTGGAAATGGAGATGAGAATAAAATGATCAGTGCTTCTCAGGTTGAAGGCATCCAAAGCTGGGGCTGATTTGAAGAAAAAAGGGAAATAAAGATCTTATTCAGTTCAGAGGCAGATTTTACTAAGCTGAAAGTTGGTGCGAAGTTCTTTTTCCTAAGACAGAAATAGATGAAGAAGAGGCAGGAGAGAGGAACACCAGAGTTACCTGCTCGCTCAAACACCTGAAGAGGCCATCAGCGAGCTTGCCTTGGGAGGGGCCCGAGGCAGGACTTGCCTGGGGTGGGGAGAGACTTTGTGTTATCAAGGCTGACAAGGCTTGAGCCTCCATAAAAGAAAGGCATCTTCAAGATAATGGATTACATTAATTGGGAATTCAGTACGTGTTCTAAAGCTTTGTGATTTCTTTGTGATTAATATTCATTTAATTTATTAGTTACTTAGTGTTATTGGTTTATTAACCCTCAGTATACATTTTATTGGTAACAGTAAATAATGACTCTTACTTTTTTTTAATTGGTATGTACAGTTCACACGTATGTTGAGGTGACAAGATTTTCTGCTAAAGCTACACTTAGAATTTTTTTGGTAGTAGTGAAATCTGAAAGATGATAAGGTGAGAGAAGAACCTGATTATTTTAGTGGTAGTACAGGAGAAGGTCCGTGGATGCTACTCCTTGGGGTAGCCATGCAGTTGTTTCTTTGTTGGCCATGGTATAAAAATCACTTAAGGATTATTACCATTTCCAATTTCATAATTGCCTACTGAGTGCATCAGAGGGGGAGAAGAGGGGTTCCTACGGTCCCTGAGAACTGATGACGTACATCTCTTCTCAGTGCGGCTTCCAAGGACATCATCTTGGTTGCAAAGTCCGCCATGATGGGAGTATTTACACCATTTGTTGTTGTTGTTAGGTGCCGTAGAGTCGGTATCCAACTCATAGCGACCCTCATAGGGTTTTCAATGGCTGAGTGCTTCAGGATTGCCTTGGGAGTAGATTGCCAGGTCCTTCTCCCATATTTACACCATAGAAATTGGAAATCACTACAAATCAGGGTATCCCCCACCCCTGGAGAGCTGATGGTTAATATTTGCTAGCACATATATATTTCATGAGCAAGGCACTGTACTAGTAGATGTTGTTGTTATTATTGTTGTTGTTGTTAGGTGCTGTCCAATCGGTATCCAACTCATAGCGACCCTTTGTACAACAGGGGAAACACTATTGTCAGTGCTTCTCTGCTGTGCATAGGGTTTTCAATGGCAGACTGATTTTTTGGGAGGGGGTTGCCAGGTCCTTCTCCCTAGCCTACAGCTTCTGGTGTTCCCAGGTGGTCTCCCATCCAAGTACTAACCAGGCCCGACCCTGCTTAGGTTCTGAGATCTGACTGGATCGGATGCCACAGGGCTATGGCTGCAGGCACTAATAGATGTAGGAGAATTAAAATGTGCGTGAGGTACATGCTGGTCCTTAAGGCTCTTATTGTGTCTATGGCCATACCACCCTGGTGTCCAGACTCATCAGATCCCAGAAGCTAAGCAGGATCAGACCTGGTTAGTCCTTGGATGGGAGACCACCTTGTAATACCAGGTGCTGTTGTCTTGGGAGAAGGACCTGGCAGCCCATTCCCGAAACAATCAGCCATCAGAAACCCCATGAATAGGAGAGAAGCACTGACCATAGTGCCAGGCGTGGCACAGTGCTGGGGAATGTTTTGTTCTGTTGTACAGAGGGTCACTATGAGTCAGACCTTACTTGATGCCACATAACAATAACAACAAGGCTCTTATAATTTGGTAGAAGGAACTCATGGTAATGACAACGATGATAACTATGATAATAATAAGCCCATATTGATCCCTTACCATACTCTGTTGGAGTCTTACAGGTATTAGCTAATTTAATCCTTATAAAAACCCTACTAGGTTTGAAACTGTGTTCACAAAGATGGATTCTCCTTTGTTTATATGAAGAAACTGAGGGTCAGAAAGATTGTATAACTTGCCCATTGTTCATCAGGTAAAGGGTGAAGTTGGTCTTCAAGCCTGGGCAGCCTGATTAGACAGTAAAATGGAATAAAGTGTCTATAAAGAAACTCAAAAAGAGCTATTTCAGGGTAATCAAGGAAAGAGAAACCCTGGCCATGTGGCTCAGGAAAACCTTTATAGAGTGAATGGAGCTTTGGGTACACTTGGATTTCAACCAGAATGGCTGAAAGGTTGTGTTGGAGAGGAGGGCACAGACATGGGAGGGTATAGGGCATGTGTTCAGTCTAGTGGATACTGCGTCTGGCTGAGCTTAGGGCTTATGAGCTGAGAAGTGGACATAAAGCTGCAGAAGTAGGCTGGCTATATCATGGAGAGATGCTGAAAGTCAGGGTAAGACAGCTGAGCATTATTTGGTATCTTGGCAATGGGCCATTTAAACTGAGCTAAACTAGCCCAAGTGGTATCCCAATGATAGAAAATTTAAGTTTTTTGTAGTCAATATCAATGAGATCATAGGGCACTCAATTTTCTGAAATCTGGCAGATTTTTTTCAGCTCTGAGATATTGAAGGGCACTCCTTCAAACTGTAGATAATGATTTTCTAGTTACCCTTATCACCTTATCATATTCTTATAACTTTATTGTAGCTCAAAGTCAATGAGTTGCCTGCTGGGTAGGCTTCATTTATGAATTCTTTCAGGCTTAAGGAATTTTGGGGGGATAACCCTACTTATGGGAGTTCTGGAGTGTGACATTGTCTGATATGCCTTGGTAGTTTGTGCTGGTTTGAGCAGCTACTGGACAATGTGATCTGTAAATTGTTGTTGTTAGGTGCCGTCGAGTTGAGTCCAACTCATAGTGACCCTGATTCTGTGCTAGGCACACAATCTTATTTATGTTTAAGCCCACTGTTGCAGACACTGTGTCAATCCATCTAGTGGAGGGTTTTCCTTTTTTTCATTGACTTGTCACTCTCCCAAGCATGATATCCTTCTTTAGAGGCTGGTTGTTCCTGATTACATGTCCAAAATGCATATTACTAGACTTTAAATTCCCTGGAGGTGGGCTGGAGTTGTAGCTCAGCACTGGTTCATCCCCTGGAGTTTCTTTACCCCCTAAATCCCTGGAGGTGAGAAGTATGTCTGATTTTTCATTTTCGTCCTAATACCTGACAGTTTCCGATGAATACTGGGTGCTCGTAAGGATTGCATGAAAGGAAGATTCAAGTTATCTCATGCTTCATAGATTGGACTCGAAAAATGTCACCATCCACATCGTTGCTGTGGTTGGGTACCATCTACTCACATCCAGTTCATAGCGACCCTGTGTACAATAGAACAAAACACTCCCCAATACTGTGCCATGCATGCATTCTTTTTATGTTTGAGCCCAATGTTGCAGCCACTGGGTTTCTTCTCATCATAAAAAGGAGGTCCCATGGGCTTTACTCCATTCCTATCTTTAAGGTCAACTCTACTTTGAGAAAGCAACTCTTCCCCAATCATTTCTTGAATGCCTTCCAGCCTGGGGTGGGGAGGCTCATTTTCCGGCACTATATCTGACAGTACCTCTATGCCATTCATAGGGTTTTCAATGACTAATTGTTTCGGGAGTGGGCTGCTGGGTCCTTCTCCCTAGTCTGTGTTTGTCTGGAAGCTCAGCTGAAACCTGTCCACCATGGGTGGCCCTCTGGTATATGAAATACTGGTGGCATAACTTTCAGCATCACAGCAACACGCAAGCCCTCACAGCATGACACGTGGGGGATCCACATTATTACTGGGTTTATATAATTAATAATTTGCATACAAATTTTAAGTAATAGCCGAATTTTCCATTCATTTGTATTTGTAGGATTTCTTTCTAGAGACAGCAGGCGGAGGTGCTGAGGCAGCTAATCTGTGTGCTCTTTTGCTAAGCAACATGGACTCCGATGAGAGTTTTAAAAACCATCTTGTTTAAAGACTGAATGTCTACTTCAACTCTCTGCCTGCTCAGTTTTGGCTAACAGATCCAGATAACCTGTGTACCTGTTCCTGCCGCAACCCAGCACCTGTCTTTCCTTATTCCCCAGGTCCTCCTTAGTCCTGATTGCTGTTGATATCCCAGCTGGGCACACTTTCCTAGATTTGACTTTAGTGCCCCCTGGAGGCCATGTTGCCCTCGACACTCAGACGTTAGGTAAGATTCGCCTACTAGGCGGTAAGCCATACAGTAGGTGGTTGGACTGACTTGTCCAAAGGCTGATAAATGACTAGCTCAATAAATGAATGGCTTTGCCATGAAAGAGTTACAATATCTCGCCTTCTTTTCTGATCCATGAACATTAGATTAGCATGTAGTAGGCACTCTGTCTGTGAAACTCTCTTGATTGAAGGGAAATATTTTGGAGTCTTCCTTCAAGCTCCGTTTGACAGCTAGTCTAAAGTACAGTTCTTGTAACCCATACCAAACCATAAAACTGCTGCTTGCTGGGCGCGGTGGCGCACAGCTGTAATCCCAGTGGCTCGGGAGGTGGAGTCAGGAGGATTGCAAGTTCGAGACCAGAGGCAGTGTGTGTAATTTAGTGAGACCCTGTCTCAAAAAAGTAAAAAAAAAATGGGCTGGCGGCACAGCTCAGTGGTCCAGCACTTGCAAAGGATGCAGGTGCGAGGCCCTGGGTTCAACCCCCAGTACCACCAAAACAAAACAAAACAAAAACAAAAACCTGCTGCTTTAGCATTTCCTAATCCTGAGTTCCTTGCCAAGTTGCAAGAGGGGAGAAATGTGGGGCAAATCAATGTGGTTGACCTAGTTTACTTACTTCCAGGGGACCAAGAGAGGGGGCAGTACGTTTCTGTGGCGTTCAGAGGGCTTGGCACAATCCTAAGATTATTGTCCTTGATCTAATTAGCTGTACAACTCTTCCCAAGGCTTTTTTTCCCCTTATTGTTTTTGTTGGGGCTGGAGTTTAGCTCAGTTGGTAGAGTGCTGTGCTGTGCACGCTGAGGCCTTCGAGTTTGATCTCTAGCAGCACAAAAATGTAGAAGGACCTGGCAGCCCATTTCCAAAATATTTAATCCCCAAAAATGATCAGCCATTGAAAACCCTATGAATAGCGGAGAAGCATTGACAGTGCTGGGCATGGCAGAGTGCTGGGGAGTGTTTTGTTCTATTACACGTAGGGCCACTATGAGTCGAATCTGGCACCTAACAATAACAACAAAGGACAACAACATTGTTTTTGTTGTTGGTTTTTTTTTTTTTTCCAGGCTGGCCTTGAACTCTTGATCCTCCTACCTCTACCTCCGGAGTGCTGGGATTACAGGTATGCAACACCATGCCTGGACTCTTCCTAAGTTTTGGGAGACTTTCAATATCTGCTCTTCCTTCTAAATATATTTCATAAGAATAAAAAATGTCAACTTGACCATATTCTTTGTGGAACGCCTGCCTCTTCTTTCATGTTTCTTATTTCTTGAGGAATTCACTAGGGAGGGATGAAGGAAGCATTATATATTGTTGTTGTTGTTGTTAGGTGCCATCTATTCGAGTCCGACTCATAGCGACCTCATAGAGTTTTCAATGGCTGACTGTTTTGGGATTGCCTTGGAAGTGGGTTGCCAGGTCCTTCTCCCATTTTTGCAGTGCTGGTGATTAAACTCAGGGCTCAGAGAGTACAGAGCAGCACTCTACCAACTGAGCCAAACCCCTTAGTGATAGCTAATTCTTTTCTTTCTTTCAGGCTTCCTTCCTCAATTAATGTCAGTATGTTAATGGGATATGATTTCCTTAATAGACAAAACTAATAGTAACAGGGATGGGACTGAACCTAATGGCTTCCATAACATGTTTAATCTCTGATGTTGCTGTTAAATGTTGAGGAAAATTAGTCACATTTAGAACCATCTGTTTCCAAAAGTGGTTAAAGGGTAGAATGCTTCCTGACTAGCCATTATATCACTTACGATAATAGTTGTGGCATGCAATGGTACTTTTTGTTCCCTTTGTTTGTTTTCTGCTATAAATACACAGTTGCTTTTTTGGAACCCAGATTAACAATGTCAAAGGACATCTTTCATGTATCTTGGCCATTGTGCATGTATAAAGTATGAAAATTGTTGACTCTCCCAGTCAATCCCAATGTACCTTATCTTTCATTTAGATACAGTTATGGATTGGAAACCACAGTTATGAAAAATATGAAATTTTCAATGATAATAAACACTGGATGATTAATAAAATGTTGAGAGTGAATTGGGAGGACTCTGACGTGAGCTGCCGTAAACATTTTATTCCCTAGGTTTTTGGTATTGAGTGAGAGGAGAAGGGGGACAGTGGAGACAGTCCCTTAAACATAAGGATGCCTTTCACAAGGAGGAGCAACCAATTGTGTGTGTGTGTGTGTGGTACTGGGGTTTGAACCCAGGGCCTCGCGCTTGCATGCTCTGGAAATGCTGGACCACTGAGCTGTACCTCTAGTCCATTTTTTTACTTTTTGAGACAGGGTCTCACTATGTTATGCAGACTGCCTCTGGTCTCGAACTTGCGATCCTCCTGCCTCCACCTCCTGAGCCATTGGGATTACAGGCGTGCGCCACCACACCCAGCCTGAACAACCAATTTTTAAAGCTACAACCACCAAATTGGATCAGTATTTCCCTCCATTTTCTGCCTTCAGGATGGACATTTATGGAAAGTGGGCATAAACTTATGTACCAGTGTCCAAACCTCTTTGCCAGTAGGTCAAAATTCTGGAAAGCTCACCAGGAATATTTGTTGTTGTCGAGAGGGGCGTTGAATCAGGTCCGACTCATAGCCATCCTGTTTACCACAGAATGAAACACTCCTTCACATTGTGCCAGGCACATGATCTTTTTTATGTTTAAGCCCATTGTTGTAGTCAGTGTGTCAATCCATCTAGTTGAGGGTCTTCCTTTTTTTCATTGACCCACCACTCTCTCAAACATGCTGTCCTTTTCCAGGGATTGGTCCCTCCTGACTACATGTCCAAAATGCATAAGGCACAGTCTAGCCAATCTTGCTTCCAAGGAACACTCTGGTTGTACTTCTTCTAGGACAGATCTGTTGGTTCTTTTGGCAGTCTGTGGTATATTCGATACTTGTCTCCAGTACCATAATTCAAAAGCATCAATTCTTCTGTCTCCCTTATTCAATATCCTGCTTTCACAAGCATATGATGCAACTGAAAATACCATGGCATGAGTCAGGCACACCTTTGTCTTCAATGTAACAACTTTACTTTCCAACATTTAAAGAGGTCTTTTGCAATAGCTTTTCCCAATGCAGTGTGTCTTCTGATTTCTTGACTGCTGTTCGCATGGGTGTTGATTGTAGAACTAAGTAAAACAAAATCTTGGACAATGTCAATCTTTTCTCCATTTATTGTGAAATTGCATACTGACCCAGTTGTAAAGACTTTTATTTTCTTAATGTTGAGGTGCAATCTATACTGAAGACTGTGTTCTTTGATCTTCATCAGTAAATATTTCAAATTCTCTTCACTTTCAGCAAGCAGAGTTGTGTCATCTGCATAACGCAGGTTGTTAATGAGTCTTCCTCCAATTCGGATGTCATGTTCTTATTTGTTAGGGTATTTAAAATGTTCACATAATGTTTCTTTAAAAACAAAACTTCTCCCATTCTGGACTGTGTGATACTTTGGTTTTGAGTGGTCACTGAGATTTTCGAAGGGTTTCCTAATTTTGCATTACTTTCTAACATGGTCTTGTAGAAAAATTAGGCTCATATTCCTTTTCTCTCTAAAATGACTCTGGGAATGCAAATCTGTCCTTATAATGAAGCAGTTGAAATTCCTGCCCTTCAGCATTCACATATTCCTCTGCTTCACCTGCTGGCTGTGTGCTCAGGAACATAGTTCCTATTGATAAGAGATGTTTGTGTGTGTGTGTGTGTGTGATTATTTTAAACAAAGAAGGAAAAGAAAAACCCAGAGATTAGAGTTTTTGAAACCCCAAATCTGTTGTTTGTTGCAATTACATTGAAAAATTTTGATTTCCCATAAATTAAGAATTGGAATTAGAATCCAGATGTGAGATGAAGATTTCAATAAAAGCTATGTGTTATGGGAGGATCGTAACTTCCAGATTTGTAAAGCAAGAAAACGTTCAATGTGTACCAAGCTAATTGTACAACTGAAGCAAAGCAGTCCTCACTTTATGTCATCAGGCATGGCAGCAGGAAGGATCATGTCCTTGAGTTGGATGATACGAGCTGTGGGTGTCCAGTTTGCAGGTTAGTCCTCTGCCCATGTCTGTTGGGAGGGGAGAAACTGTTTATCTTTTGAAGCTATTGCTTGCTCTTTTGATTACGGATGGCGATTAGCTAAACTTTTGATAGTTTGAATTAAGAAATTTAGGTTACTGGTGAGGTTCTCCTTTCCAAAATCTAGGTGGACAAGCACCCAGATTGGACCACTGAGCTGCACCCCCAGCCCATTGTTTTACTTTTTGAGACAGGGTCTCGCTAAATTACGCAGACTGCCTCTGGTCTTGAACTTGCGATCCTCCTGCCTCCGCCTCCTAAACAGCTGGGATTACAGACGGGCGCCACTGCACCCAGCCATTCAGTGAAGTTTGAAGTAGGTTGCTGATACAATTCCCTAATCCTGCCTGACAGTTATTTCTAAATGATGTTTTTCTGCAATTAGGTCAATAGAATTGATTGCTCGCAAAATTTTTGAATGGTAGCTTTTTATGGTACGGTTTGTGGTACAAATGTGAGCTGAAACACTTTAATTAGGCCACTGCAAAAATGGCATGACTGCCGCTTACATGATATGGAAACCTCCAGGAAGGTTCAGCAGAGAGAGCCTTTGATTTGCTGTGGTACAGTCTAATGGCAGGGCCAGAGCATTAGCTCTCTGTGGAATCTGTAACAGAACAGGCAGGAGCTGCTTGAAAGCGGAGTGATGGGATTAACCCCACTCATCTTCTGTTGGCCTTCTCCAGGTCACCCCTGACTCTGTCTTCCCCCTTCCTCTTGAGCATGGATGTAAGAAAAGGAAAAGGGGGGGGAGGGAGAGAGGGAGAGAGGGAGAGGGAGAGAGAGGGAGAGAGAGAGAAGTCAGTGCTTTTCTCCTCTGGGAAATTTACAGAAAATGTGACAATACCATTTTACTTTTTGCTACTTTACCAGGCAGGCCCTTTATGGCAGGTGACTAGGGGAATATGCACTGTTCGATCATAAACAGTACAAGATGGACGCTAGTAATTTTGGTGGTCAACTAGTGAAAAATGCTTACAGAATCTATTTCCCCACGACGTAGCAGGCATACAACAAAGGTCTCTGAAATTACCTTGTATGACCAAAATAGGTTATCATTCTTTCTGGGTGTCTGCCATTTATTTTTTTTCATTGATTTAATCTCTTTTTTTTTTTTTCTATAAATGTTCATTCTGTCCCCACGAAGCGTTGGCTGTGCATGAGACACTGGATGTAAGTGATGAGTCAGTCAGACATGCAGCTTATAAACACTGAAAATTATTGAAATAATGGCTTGCAATAGTGATGAACTGTGAGAAAGAAGCACAGTATGCTGTGTGCACATTCCTGGGGGAGACCTATTAAGAAGAGGGATAATTGGATTATTGTCCAGAAGTTGCATTTAGTCTTATTTAGTAGCTATAAAAATACACAGATTAACATGCTTTACGAAACAACATTTCTAGGAAGGTATTTGCATAGGGAAACGTAGCCGTGTGAATCCACAATGAGAGCACGTGGAAGTCTCTGTAGAGTTGAATAGTAACTCAGAAGATTAGGCCATCCATTTTATTTAAAGTGGTAGCCAGCCCTCTGGAAATTGGATTGGAGATTTCTTTTTTTTTTTGTTTTGTTTTTCCTCATGCTCAGGATAAAATTTTCCAGGGTTTTCATAATAACAATTTTCATGATAAGAATTTAGAGTTCCAAATACCTTTAGTCAAGTTTCTGTATGCATTTACTTTTACGATTCATTTGTTTGAACAAATTTATTGGACAGGCTTTTCCATGCTTCTTCATTATAGTTTTTCTTGTCTGGTTAAATATATTTAGTTCTCTGTGAACTCTCATTCTGGCCTCTACACACATGTCTCTTCTGTCCCTGGGTCATGGAAATTGGTTCTGTTGCCATCTTGTTTGATAGAACTGCTGAATATGATGGGGTCAAACACAGAGTGTGGTACATGCCCCAGTGGTCTCCCTTTGTGTTGACCTTGCTCCGTTCATAAAGTGATTGACTGGATTTGAGTTCCCAGAGCTGTGCTGTCATTGATGCTGTGTAATCAGGGGACAGTTCAATAATGAAGTATGGCCTAGGAACACCAGGATTCCCGACTGTCGTGGAGTAGCAGACCAGCCTCCATGAGCTGAGGAAGAAGCAAAGAGTGCTAGATGTTAAAAACATTTCATTCATGCCAGGAGCTGAGAACTGAAGGGGGACACATGGGGAAAGCCAGAACCTCCTTCCTGAGCTTCACTCCTGTGTGTCTAACATGGTATTTCCTGGCCCTCTCCACTGTGTACCCTCTAGGGACCTCAAACCAAGCAAGTCACAGACTAAACGTATCCTTCCTCACCATCCAGAATTGCCTTCTCTTCCTTTGTCCCCCTCAATAGTTTTTCTTCAGTTCAGGCCGGTCGCCAATATAGCTATCAGAATGATTTTTCTAACAAATCTATTTCTGCCCCTTCCTTTGTTCAAACTTTAATGGCTTCCTCTATATATTCAGGATAAAGTCTGAGCTCCTCTGAATGAATGAAATATCCCCTGTGATCTGACCTCCCCCTGCCCTATCCAGGTTTATCTGTGCCTTACCAGGTTGTTAATTTATATCTACATTGAACTTTTTCCCCCGCTTTTTAATTTTTTTGTGTTTTGACCAGGGATTTCACTAAGTTACACAGGCTGCCTCTAGACTTGAACTTGCAATCCTTCTACCTCCGACTCCCAAATTGGTGGGAGTAAAGGCGTGTGCCACTGTGCCCGGCTTATTTTTCATTTTTCATATTTTATTCACTTTGGTTAGAATACCGTGCACCTCCCTGACAAAGCCCCCTTGTACCTCCTAGTCTCATTTCCAGGACCACCTTCTCTGTGAAGCATAGAAACAAACCCCACAGAGGTTTTCATAGACTTCCCTGGCTGGCTTACCACTCTTCCCAATGCTTACGTGAAACCACCTATGCCGCCATTTTGGTGCTGATTATGGATATACCAATTGTATTTTTCTCTTGATGGTGTCCATATCATTCCACCTCTGAACCTCAGCACCTCACAGAGTGTCCATTTCAGAGAGGGTGATTGTGGCATAAAAGACAGATGAGTAAGATTAGAGCCCAGGGAGTTTTGGGAAGAGACATGATGGGGACTCTGTGAGGTTGCATGCTGAGGTCAAGACAAAAGGACAAGTTCTCCATTTGTAAATGCTCCTGATGTACCTCTGTCATGGCCCCATCTTATCTGTCCTGTGGCAGAAGCATCTGATATCCAGCTATATCCAGTCTTCTCTTCTTCCTTTAACAACAGAACTGTAGAATTCATTTGAGGACATGGTTTCCCAGCCAGATACTACGTTTCTCACGTTCTCTTACAACAAAATATGGTCCAGTGACAAATGGCATATAAGAGGAAGAAATGTTTGCTAATTTCCTGTTGTGCCTCTAAAAAGAATGAAGCACACTCTCCTAGACATTTTCTTGTCTATATTGCCTGTCCTATAGAAGTGATGGAGAATGTTAGACATCCATCTGGTACCAAGAGATGGAAACCTTGGGGAAGGTGATAGAATTGTTCGTTAATCCTAGACCACTAGCTCACAGAGTGTAAACATGAAGGAGAAGGTTCCGTCTTGTCTAATCTGAGCTAGTTTCCCATCTGTGTAAAGAGAGTACTGAAATAATATGATTCTTAAGGAAGTTGTGCTCATGAACTGCCTTGATATTTAGCAGCAGTGTGCCCTTGTATGTGTATTTATATGCTCATTTTACCACATTTTTAAGAAAATTAAAAAATTTCAAACATAGACAATTATAACTCTTATGATATATGCCTCATATCTTTTTCATTTTTCTACGCAACAAGCTACTGCATTTAGAGCAAAAACTCTCATTGCTGATCTTAATTCTTTTTCCCTCAAAAGCAACCTCTATTCTGACTTTGTGTTTATCAATCTCATGCATATTTTATACTTTTAACTACATATTTATGTGCCTCCAAGCATATGTAACATTTTACATGTTTTAAATATTTATAAAAAACATGTACTTTTTCCAATCAATATTTGGTTTTTGAGATTTATCTATGCTGATTTATAATTGGCTATTTCAATATTTTAACTACTATGTAATATTTCACTGAACGAATGTGCTTCAATTTAGTGATCCTCTTATTAATGAATCTTGAAGTTGCTTCTAATTTTTAACTCTTAGGAGCGATTGTTACAAGAACCCTTATACGTGTCTCCTGCTCACATGCAAGGTTTTCAGTAGACTAGATGCCTTGAAAACATTGGATTTTGAAGCATATATAGTTCTAATTTTATAAGATATTGCCAAACTGCTCTCTAAAGTCTTTTTTTGTACAAACAACTCATATTTTCATTAGCATTGCATCCATTTCTCTATTGTTCCACATCCCTGCCAATATGGGGTACTATTAGGCTTCAAAACATTTTTTGTCAATTTGATGGGGTTTTTGATTATTACTGAAATTAAGCACCATTTCATTCCCCCCTGCGCCCCCCCACCCCAAGTACTGGGTATTGAACCCATGGCTTCACACATGCTGGGCAACTGCTCTTCCACTGAGCCACACCCCACCCCTTTTAAATTTAATTTAAAACATTTTCCACTATTGGGAGAGCTGAACCCAGGGCCTCATGCCTGTGAGGTAAGTGCTATACTACTGAGCAGCACCCCCAGCCTCTTTCTTATTTTTATTTTTGAGACAGGGTTTTGCTAAGTTGATCAGGCTACTTCTGGCCTGGAACTTGTGATCCTCTTGCCTCAGCCTCTTGAGGTGCTGGGGTTATAGGAGTGTGCCATGGGGTGCAGCTCATTCACTCCTTGGTCATGCAATTCTCTTCTGTGAACTGATTTTTCTCCTTATTGGCTTGAGGAAATTTTAAAACAAAAATGTTATGTTTATTGACACCTGTCAGTTATGTGTTTGAAAATATTTTCCTCTGATTTGTATCTTATATTTTTAACTTAGCTCATGAAATCTTTCATTATGCAAATAAAAAATCTTAGTACTATCAAATTTAATAAAAAATCTTAGTACTATCAAATTTATTCATTATTTTCCCTTAATAATTTCTGTTTGTTGGATCTTGTGTATGAAATATTTCTATATCCCAAGCCCACATTAGGTGTTAATAATACTGAGGGATACATGGAGTCTCTTTACTAGCTACAGTTTTTCTTTAAATCTAAAACTTCTAAAATCAGGTTTATTAAAATCAACTCTGGTTGGTATATTTTAAAAATAAATGATAAAATGAACAGATTTACCAAAGAATAAAAATTTAAAAACCGAATTAAGTGGAAATTGTAGAAAGAAAAATATAAAACTTGAAATTAAGAACTTAATAGATGGATTTATAACACATTAGACCACAGAAGAAATAAGTTATGAACATGAAGACAAATCGAGTGAAAATATTCAGGCAAAAGCAAGGAGGAATAAAATAGAAAATAAAGCAAGAATGTAAGAGGTACATGGAACAAAGTGAAATATGTCCAATTAAACTTATAGTAAGAACAGAGACAATGATGCAGAGACAATATTTGAAGAACTAGTAACCAGGGGTTTCTAAAAGTGAGAAAATGTGTGAAATCAGCTAAGTGTCAAGAGATGTGCAAACCCCAAACTGGATAAACCCAGAATCAAATCTAGAGCCCTCTGAATAAAGCTGAAGACAAAGAGAAAAATCTTAAAAATAACCAAGGAACAGAAAGAAAAAAAAATTACTTTCAAGAAACAACGATAAGACATACAGCTGACTTTTAGCATGAGTAATGGAACTCAGGAGGTAATGGAACAAGGCCATGATTACAATCCAGAATTACGTACCAAGGAACAATAAAAGAAATGTGCTGTCAACCTGCAAAAAGACATGGAAGAACTTTAAATGCATATTGCTAAGTGAAATAAGATAGTCTAAAAAGGCTACATACTGTAGGATTCCAACTACCTGACATTCTGGAAAAGATAACACTTCAGAGATAGGGAAAACATTATTTTTTACAGAGATTTCAGGAGGGAAGATGCAGAGGAAGAGGGATACACAGGTAAAGCACAGGGGAATTTACATATGGTGCAATTATTCTGTATGATCTTGTAATGGTAGAGACATGACATTATACATTTGTTAAAACTCCTAGACCTGGGGGGGGAGGAGTCAAGATGGCGGACAGACAACACACACCTTCTGTCCCGGAGCAATAAGAAGCCTCGATTAGGGGTTTAAAACACAAATTGAATAAATAGAAATAGATAATTTAGTTTGAGAGATAAAGAATGAAACTAGGCGTACACTGAAATTAGGGATTGGGCTTCAGAGGAGCTACACAGTGGCCAGCAGCGG
>VMDO01033698.1:0-17677 GCA_007922755.1 Pedetes capensis
CATCAAAAACACCTTGTGTAATGAAACCCCAGATATATAATCTCTCCCTATATATTCGGCCTGCATTGAGGTAACCTCAGCCCCTCAGGGACCTGGTATAGACACCGAGCCGTTATACACAGCAACTCCTGTTGAAGGTAAGAAGATTCCTCAAGCTCTCGTTTTACTTATTTTGTACTTGACCTTCAAGTGGCAAGAGTGCATTATTGTACAGCCAGTTTGTTGTCTCGCAGGGGAAGCTTGCTGTAATAGTGATCAAGGCTGGGAGGATGTAAAAGAACAGAGAAAACAAGGACAGAGGAAGGACAGCAAGTTTATTCCGATGTGGATAGAGGGCCCTCCTGGAATAACTGTGCTAATATTTGGGATTTATCTGAGCCCAGGAAGAGGCTGTGGATAGAGATCGGATTTTCTTGGGTTCAAAGCCCCACTGTTGCAGGAGTGAGATTGGGGGTGCCATTGGCTTCTTTGCCTCCCTATTTCTTTTGTAATTTGTCATGATTTAAAAAGAAATTCTTCTTCTTCTCTGGGAACAACTGCTTTCCTCGTACAGTTGGATACTAATGAAGCAACAAAGACCAAATCTTAGCATTTTGCTGCTTCCAGACCAACATTCTTACCAGGAGCGACGTTAACGCCTTGCCTTTTACAGAAAACAGGGAGTTGCAGTTCTGTGGTTAGCAGGAAAAAAAGGAAAGAAAAGATTATGTGTCAGGGGAATAAAGTAATGAACATGAGTTGAGTACCAGGAAGAAAACAGAAAAGGGTTTTTAATGCTCTGTGAATATAGCAGAGAGGCAGAAAACAGACAGCAGCCAGATGTGCGGATATGCTGTTTTGTGGTTATTTAGGATGGCAAGGAGCACTAGTGAGTGGATTTCCAAAATAGCTTGAGATTTACAGAAAAGTTGCAAATAGTACAAAAAATTGCAGATGCATCTACTTTATGCAAATATTAACATTCTATTGCATGTGCTTTACCATTCTTTTTCTATACACATATCCGTACATATTGTATTTTTTTCTGAGCTGTTTAAGATTAAATTGCAAATGTCATCAAAATCAGGAAATTCACATTGATAAATGTACAATTATCTAATCTTGAGCAGTCTAGAATTTGTCTACTGTTCTCAGTCCAGGAGCATACATTGCCTGTATTTATCTCTGTTGTTATTAGGTGCTGTGGAGTCAGGTCCAACTCAGCGACCCTGTGTACAACAGAACGAAACACTCCCGACACTGTGCCATGCCCGGCACTATGTCAGTGCTTCTCTGTTATTCATAAGGTTTTCAATGGTGGATTGTTTCAGGAGTGGATTGCTAGGTCCTTCTCCTTAGGCTGCAGTACCTGGTGTTCTCAGGCAGTCTCTCATCCAAGGACTAACCAGGATGACCCTGCTTAGCTTCCAAGGTCAGGCAGAATTGGATGCCAGGGTGCTATGGCTACAGAGGTATTTGTCTTTGGTCTTCTTTTACCTGAAATAGGACTATGACAGCCATGCTCCCTCATGACTAAGATATATACCTACTGATGTTTCATGGGTGATGTGCATCCTTCCTTCTTACTAATGTATCATACACATTAAAGGTACAAAAACTGAAATGAAAAAGGTAAGTTGAAGATGAAATAAACAATATTTTTAAAATAACCTTACACTCTGATTTGAATGTGCATAAAAACTTGACTTCCCAATAGACTTCCTCTATTTTATAAAAGCTTCTAAAATGGATTCCCTAGATATGCAAATATGAAGCATTTATATTTTCCCTTCAGAGGAAACTCTGAAGTCATCAAAAATTGGAATATGGGAACTGGGTGTGGTGGTGCATGCCTGTAATCCCAGCACTCAGGAGGCAGAGGCAGGAGGATCAATGTGAGTTTGAGGCCAACCTGGTCCACGTGGCAAGTTTTAGTCCAGCCTGGGCTACACAGTAGACCTTGTCTCAAAAAAAACCAAAAACAAACAAAACAAAACAAAAAATTGGAATGTGGGGCAATTGATTACTCTATTATATGGTCTTTGTAGTAAAGTGAATAAATTGTGGCTTTAACAGGATTGTTCTCTGGAGGAGGAATATAAAGGTTTTCTTTCCTAAAAATGCAATTAGAGCCGGGTGTGGTGGCGCATGCCTATAATCCCAGCGGCTTGGGAGGTGGAGGCAGGAGGATCGCAAGTTCGAGACCAGAGGCAGTCTACGTCACTTAGTGAGACCCTGTCTCAAACAGTAAAAAAAATGGGGTCGGGGTGCAGCTCAGTGGTCCAGCACTTGCAGAGCATGCAAGTGTGAGGCCCTGGGTTCAACCCCCAGTGCCACAAAACAAACAAACAAACAAACAAAACCAAAATGGAATTAGATTAGAGGTTGAGATTCTGCCCTTGGTGCTATTTAAGTTTGAGGAACTCAGCTACTGGGAAAATATAGCATTAGCTATTATGGCTGCTGTATCTGGGCCATAGAACTCAGCAGAGAGTTTGATAAAGTGTTTTATATTCAAAGGATTGTATATTCACATGAGATGATGAATTATCCTGGGGTGGGAAATGAAAGCATGAAGACTCCTTTTGCTCACTCAGTCCAAGGAATTGGAGGTCAAGATGTGGAAGGCTTGGGAGCCCATGAGGGTCTTGTGGGTGGGAGTCAACCTGCTTCTGACAAACTAGAAATCTGCTGGGCTGAGCTGGGCCCCTGGGATTGGATTCCATCGTGTGGGCACCAAGAGTGATGTCTTCTGTTGACCATGTAGGCCGCTGACATCTTCTGTTGACCATGTAGGCCGCTGACGTCTTCTGTTGACCATGTAGGCCGCTGACGTCTTCTGTTGACCATGTAGGCCGCTGACGTCTTCTGTTGACCACGTAGGCCACTCCTGGCTCTTGTTGCTTCTGTTTCCCGGAAAGCATTTGGTAAAAACTTGTGTCAGGTCTGGCTCTGTGTGGTTAGGGAACACATCTGTTTGAAGATGTACCTGGCGTTTTGTTATTATTCAGATATGGCGAGGCAAACAGATCAGAGCTGAATGTCATTGGAAAGATGCTGGTTTGCAGCTTGCAGTTCTCAGGAGGGGCGGGGGACCTGGTGAAGCACCACAGAGCCATAGGAGAAGCACCAGGCTCACTGGTCAGGAGTCAGAAACAGGGATGTTGTTGTTAGGTGCCATTGAGTCAAGTCTGACTCGTAGCAGCTTTATGACTAGCAGAATGAACACTCCCTGACTCTGTGCCATGCCCAGCACTATGTCAGTGCTTCTCTGCTGCTCATAGGGTTTTCAATGCCAGATTGCTTAGGGATTGTGTTGGGAGTGGGCTGCTAGGCCCTTCTCCCATTTTTGCAGTGTTTTAGTATCTATTACTGACTGTTACATGCAGAATTATGATTGCAGTGTTCTAATGGTGATTTTTGAATGGTGATTTTCTGTTTTCCTCATTGCACATGCATTTATTAACTGGAGTTAGTTTGTAAGGAAGAGCATTTCTTTACTCTGTCAACTCAGTTATTTATTTATATTGGTATAGAACAGGCAACATTCATTTTGTTCTTTTGTGTACAACCCAGCACAAATGGTTTTATTTCTGAAATGGCTTTAGCCACGGGAAACTTTCAGATGGGCTCCGGTGCCCTTCTGACGTGTCTCCATCCTCTCTGAACATTTTCTGCTTTGTTCCAGGATCAAACTATATTTTCTCTTAAAACAACTACTTTTTCAATGAGCCATGGTTCCTTTTATTGGATACCTACTGGTCCAACCTAGTACCCACATGGTATCTGGAAACTCAAATCTGAGCTAACTAGGGAGATTCTCTGCTACTGGGATGCCACTTCTTCTAACCCCTCCCACTGGACAGAGCTACGAGCTAAATGTGTGTCTACTAGCCTACATATGCACATATCTGTATTGATTTTTACCTGTATGACTCCAGTCCAGCACCCCAAGATTCATTCTTGCCGCCTCCTTCCTTATTCACAATTTTATTCTTTGATAGTAAGAAACTTGATTTTTATTTTCTATCGTGAATTTACTTACTAGCTCAATTCTAGTACTGTAGAATTATCCACACTCTTTTTCCAAGTTACTTAGTCACCTCCTTTCTTCTCTTCAGTGTGGTTATATGACTAATTTATTTGAGCCATTAGCCACAGTCTGATTCATTTGTCACCATCTGCATACCATCTTGAGTCCTCTCTTATTTGCACATCTTGATTGATTATTTTGTTTGATTTTTTTAAAAAATCTTATTCTTTGTTAAATTTTCTCATTTTCTTATCCATTATGGGGATCTTTTCTCTACCTTCTTTAATGCATCAGTAGGAGTAATTTCTGGATCTGCTTCTATTGGCTATTTTATCTCTTGGTTTTCAGTATCCTTTTCTTGTTTCTTCAAATGTCTGCTAACTTTTTTGTGTGTGTTGGATATTATGGATAACAGGTGGCAGAGGCTGTGGGTTCTATGAAATTACTGACAATCACCTTAATCTTCTCAAGGCTTGGGTTTAGGCTTGGTTAGGACAAACCTATTTAATCTTTGCTCTTATTGCTAGGCATGGTTCCTACCCCTAGAGCAAGATCTTCTGGGGTCTCAACTGAAAGCTTGGCATGTTCGCCAAGGTCTTACAATATTTTCCTTATAATGTTTGAACTCTGATATTTCTTCTCAGCTTATAACTGAGAAAATGCCTCAGAGATTTTTACTCTTGGGTTTTCCACAGTCTCAAGTTGCAATTATACAGCTTTGGATTTGGCTAAGGCTCTGAGAGATGGTACATATATATTCCTTCCTGTCTGCTATTTTCCCTCCACCCTCTTCTGGATCGCTTCGCTCTCAGCTTCTCTTAACTCTGAAATCTGTTTATTCCTCTCTCTGCTTTGGCTCTTTCTCCTATATAGCCATTTGAAAAATACCTCAAGGAGAAAGCCAGAATGAATGTGTCTTCTTTGTTTCTCAAGGACTATAACCCCACAATGCTTGCCATTCAATGCTTGAAAATAATTGTTTTGTATATTTTGTTCAGCCTTTCTTTTTCAGGGGGAGTGTAAATGCAGTATCTGTTACTATATCATGACTGATTGATTATTTATTTATTTATTTATTTATTTATTTATTTATTTATTTTGCAGTACTGGGGGTGCTGAACCCAGAGCCTCACACACACTTTGCTAGCACTCTACCACTGTGCTACACCTGTAGTCCTCCCCTCTTTTATTTTATCTTGGGACACCGTCTTGCTGTGATATGCAAGCTGCCTCTGGCCTTGAACTTGAGATCCTCTTGTTTCTGCCTCCCAAATCAGTGGGATTACAGGCATGTGCCACTGTGCCTGGCTGATTTATTTTTTAAGTAAAAAAGTTTTCAGATTTAGGATTCAATTTTTCTGTCGAGCAGGTGGGAGAAAGGAACAGACTAATGATTCTTATCTGATTTGACTTAGAACCTTTACAAAAATTTATACAGTTAGTTATACAGAGTTGTCAATTGTATCATTATAACTAGAATAACAATTTATCTAATAAGACAACCAATCAGAATTACAGGTTTGTTTTGGAGGTTATTTTTTGTATCTAAATCTTCCTCATCTTCTAAGACCTCTTTGTTCCAAGAAACTTCCAAGATCTGATACAAATCAAGAAAAAGTGGGATGAGTGGTTGTGAATAGCTACATGCTGCGTAAGACAAGACTGATACCTTTTTAAGGTTCTCATATCTTTCTTTCCAGAGCTATAGAGAAGGAGGACAATCCTTTAACTCCATTTTTTGGGATGACTCATTTGATTGCAAATATTTGAATTTTTAGATCTAGACCCGAGAATATTATACATAAAATTATTTTGTTATAAGAAAAACTCAGCCTTATAGAGCTCAAACATAATAGAAGAAATGGAAAAAGAACTAAAGATTTCAATGCAGTACATTAACTAGACAGGTAGGATTTTTGTTCCTCTAAAGTATTAAAGTGTCTTTAAATGCTTGTTTGTGATTTTGTGAATATATCTTGCTCCCTCTCCATCTCACAGACAGCATCCAGATCAAACATCTTGATGCTTCCTGGGATTATGAAGGAAGTGCTGTGTAAAACACACCTGAATGAATTACAACTTAACCCAAACTCTAACCAGAGCACATTTTACTCCTTTACTTTTAGGGAAAAACAAGAAGCAAATGATACCAAGACAAGCTCAGAGCAGACATCTAATCACCCAATGTGCACGGATGAAAATACAGGTACAAGTGAACCTCTTCAACCCTTTTGGATCTGTGTCTAAACTGTTGCATAATGTTTACTAGTATTCGGAATGTCATAGTAGAATGTAGAGTCAGCAGAAGACTGAGCAAGTAAATTTTCAATAAGACTTAAACATTTTCTTTTAGTATGTCTAAATGTCATATAGTATTCTAGGTTTGTTGTTATTGTTGGGTGCTGTTGAGTCGAGTCTGACTCATAGCAACCCTCATAGAGTTTTCAATGACTGGTTGTTTCGGGATTGCTTTGGGACTGGATTGCCACGTCCTTCTCCCATTTTTTTTCCAGTACTGGGTATTGACCCTGAATCCTCAGAGAACATGGAGTAGCACTCTACAAACTCAGCTAAACTCCAGCCCCATTCTAGTTTTGGGGAGTCAAAATACATATATATATATATATATATATATATATATATATATATATATATATATATATGTTGGAGAGACTCTGACCCATGCCTTCATATTTATGTGCTCAACAAACTCATGTACCAGGCACAAAAGTCATCCTGTGAAAAAGAAACTGCTTTTCCATGTGTCCTCAAACCTACTCAGGAGTGTCCTTCCATTTCCATCTTTACTGAGTCTAGCCAATCTTCAGAGAACCCAGCTTCCACCTGTTAACTTCTCACATGGGGCCATTTTGCTGTCCACAGAGCTTGGAGAGTGAGATTAGTGTCCTCCCTCTGCATTGCCACTTTCAGGCCATGACCCCTCTCTCTCCAGATAAAGCTAATGGCTGCCTTTACCTTTTCTCTCAGCCACTCAACTCCTCTTTCTCCTCTAGAAGTTTTATATTCGGGAATCCCCCCGCCCTGTCCACTCCAACTCCACTCACCAACTTCGATAACTTTAGTGGTCACGTGAAAGAACTATTTACTCAACACTGCAGTGAGTTATCTACTTTCTCATCCATCTATTGCCATGCTGTGGACCTTGTCAATACCTGAACTATCAATCAGATAGTGCAAACATCTCACATCCCGTTCACAACCTTTCTTTCTTTCAATGGCTTCCTTAAGAATCTTATGCATTCTTCTCAGTGTTTCCAGGTAATTTGCCCTTCATCTCCTATCCACTCCTGAGTCCATCCACCTGCGCATTCATCAATCTCTCTCTTCTACCTTCTATTTTCTTCCTATTATTGATAATTTCTAAGATCCATCATTTCAATTAGGCTTGTGTGAACTCAGTCGCACATCTCAAACGTGGAGGAACCTATTAACTTCTCAGAGTCTGCACCTGAGCTGCTGAGAGCAATCAGAGGCAAACACAGTGGAGTAGGTTGGAACTACTCCAAATTCCTGGTCAGTGACCTCACCTAGGCCCTCAGAACTACCTGGTAGCTTGGTCTCAAAATTTCTACAAAATCTCTTTTAAGCCCATTTTATTCTCGAATTTCTGCCTCTTTCAATCTCAGCTGATAGCCTTGCTGCCCCTTTCAGTGGAAAATGGCAGCTGGTTGATGAGACCTTCATTCAGCCAACTGTTCTCCCCCTTCTAACAGAGGCCACGCATGCCACAGGCACTCTGCAGTCTGTTTTCTCAAGGTTTTTTTGTTTTTTCTCAAACGTATTCTTTCCTCTCTTTCTGATTTTAACTTCTTTCTCCCTTCCCATCAGACCCTTCCCATCAGAACATTTGCATGCTCTCTTCTGTTGCATTATACCAAATAAACAAGTCCACATGTAAACAACCCAACAGATCCCTGGAGATACCTGCTTCTCTAACTGCCATACTCTCCTCCTTCCATTTTCAAACTTGTGGCCTGAGCAGCCTGTAGTCTCTCTTCCCAAATCTGTAGCTGCTTTTCCCTCCACAGATCCTCAGATCTAGCTTTCATCTCAATCACTCCATGGGAGCAGCTATTCCTAAAGTCGCCAATTATTTCCACGCCTCATAATCAAATGTGTTTTTACAGCCCTCATATCTCATTCCTTGCCAGAAATACTGCGAAGCTACCGCTCCCTTTTGTGAAATACTCCTTCCCTTGGGCTCCCATGACATCACATGCTCTTGGTGTCCCTCTTACCCCTCTGTCTCTTTGTCTTTTGCCCCTCACTGCTCCTCCACCTAACCTATAAATACGGAGAACCCCAAGGCCCAGTCAAAGCCTTTTCCCATTCTACATCCTGCCACCAAGGCAAGCACATCCACCCTCCTGACGTCGGTTGCCCTCTGTACTCCAACAGGTTTCAAATACTGTCTCCAGCCAGACTTCTCTGAACTGTCCATGTAACACCTCCATCTGCGTGCCTTCCAGCACCTCAGCTGGATCTTCCCACCCACTAGCCTGTAGAAAATTATGGGGTTTTCTTTCAATAGCAATATAAATTCATATGTCTATAGACTAAAACTATGCATTGAATAATTTTAGCTGTAAACAATAAAGGAAGTCATTTATGTAACATTTTTAGAAGATTACCATACTTCTTAAATGTTTATCTGGCTCCACTATAATAACTGATGTTTTTACACTTAAACCATTTGCTAAACCTGTTATCCATGTGCTTGGGGTACCAACCTTAGGCCACACTTCTTTCCTTAGAATATCTGCAGTCAGGCAGACTTTGTTCATCAGAAACAGGTCTTACACAGTGCTGTGAGATAGTCTCTGTGGTCAGCGTGGTCCTTACACTGTGTTAGTTTGTCCTTGCCTAAAATAAAGCAAAGCAATAAAAGTATTTAACATGTTTTGTGTTTTGTGTCCCCAAATGGGTGGTTAACTCCAAGATAATTAGAACCTTCTTGTTCTGTTATTTTTTTCATAGTGTCAGGAGGTCCCTAAATCACTACTGGATTTTGTTCTGCTTTCTGTGAAAAAGCACTCTGATTCAAAATAAATATTTGTATAGTTTTCCATTGCTTGCCACTGGTTTATCACCAAAGCTCTATGGCTCAACTTTCATTGTACTAATTTGTGAACATAATCATTGCCAAGAAAACAAAGGAATAAACAAGGACAAATGGAAAAAGATATCTTTTGGAGACAGCATGTAGTAGTTACAACCAATGTTGTTCACTTCCTACATTTTTAAAAATTTTTGCTGTTGTGAACTGATTAACATGGAAGTCACTGTCTTTACTACGTAAATCCACACTCTGAGGAAGGTATTAACCTCTGGCTGAGAGAAGACTAGTAAGGTGTTAAGAAGTACTAAAGGTCTCTAAGGGAGCTGGCAAATGTGCAATGAATATATCCTGTAGTGAAAATTGATCATTATTCTTACAGTGGAGATACTGGGGCTGGGTAGTTTTTAGAAAGCTGTGGTTAGGACTATGTTAAAGGCTGGGCCTAAAGTGGAACTCTTGAGTCCACAGTTATATTCCAAAACAGCTCTCCTGTGAGCTTATGTATGTGTTCCTCCCTTGCAGGAAGCCAGGGCTTCTTTGACAGCCAGAGACTCATTGGCTTATGACAGTTCCTAGCACCAAGTGTGAATAGTAGTCAATGTTTGTTGAATGGACATATCACACTGCACTCCCTCCCAGGCCTTTGATTGGCTGCCTTTTCCCATCTGTTGCTGATGTCATTTTTCCCCCTTTTCTCCTGGCCAATCAAGATGGGCACAACTGACATTTCTTTCCTGTCATTTCCCTTTCTCATACACATTATATCCAGTTAAGTGTAACTATATCTGATGACTAGCTATTAAAGACTCATCTTTTTCAATTATTTACTTGTTTTAATTTTTAGATTTGTAGTTTTTTAAACTTTAAAATCTTCATTACTCAAATCTTATACTTTTAAATGTCAGCATATTTTCTTCTATCATAGCACAAGTCTTTTAACTTGTAACTTCAGATTATCATAGAAAATAATCTTTTTATTCTATAAAATTGTATTTATGAGTTGGTCCTCTTCACATTTGCTGTGTTGGAATGAATGCAGTGTCAGGGTTAGGAATTCATTTTGGTCTACCTTGGTTAGGATCCTGGGAACCGTCACCCCCATGCCCTACCTTCCCAAGTTCTATGTTGTAGTTTTGAGGCCAGCCTCATAACATAGTGAGACCTTGGTTTAAAAAATAAATAAATAAAAATAAAAAATAATATATATATATATAATATTCATAATCTATAAAAATGGCTAAGTTTTTGTATATTGATATGTGTCCAGGAATTTTGTTGTACTCTTTTTTTTTTTTTTTTTTTTTGCAGTACTGGGGGTCAAACCCAGGGCCTTGTGCTTGCATGCTCTGCAAGTGCTGGACCACTGAGTTGCACCCCCAGCCCATTTTTTTACTTTTTGAGACAGGGTCTCGCTAAATTACACAGACTGCTTCTGGTCTCGAACTTGCGATCCTCCTGCCTCCACCTCCCAAGCCGCTGGGATTACAGGCATACGCCACCACTCCTGGCTTACTTTTTTTTTTTTTTTTAAGTACTCTTGGTTTGCAGACTTACACAGTGAGTTATCTGATTTCTCTATATCTCTCATTTGCAAAATGGGGGTCTTGTGAGATTACAAGAGTTAAAGGAATTAAGTACATAAAGCCCTTGAATAGTGCCTGGCTTGTATCTATCTTATGCCCTGTGTTTGCTATTATCATTCTTACCAGGATCTTCGGTCTAATTTTACTTCATCTCCCCAACCTCATATTGGAGTGGGGGGGAGGGTGAATTTAGAATCTCATGCATGCTTTGTGGGTGCTCTACTACTGAGCCACATCCCTATCCCATTTTGTACTCTTTTTTTCTTGAGACAAAGTGTGGCTAAATTACACATGCGGCCTTTGGCTTCAAACTTGGGATCCTCCTGTCTCCGCCTCCTTAGCTGCTGGGATTATAGGCCTGCACCACCAGGCCAGTTACTTTGTCTTTCCTTTAAGTAATCCATCCATTATTTATCATTTTTCCCTTTCATCTATTAATATGGCAAATTATACTTAGAGATTTTTCAAATTTAGACATTCTGAGAATTATTTTATCTAGTTAGCATTACAGGTTGGGGTTTAGCTCAGTTGGTAGAGGGCTGCTCTGCACTCTCTGAGGCCCTGGGTTTGATCCTTCACACCACAAAAACAGGAGAAGGACATGGCATCCACTCTGGAAGCAATCCTGAAACAATCAGCCATTAAAAACCCTGTGAGGGTCGCTATGAGTCAGACCCAACTCCACCACACCTAACAACAACAACAGTTAGTGTTATAAAACATTTTGCCTATTAGATCAGCAAAAATATGAGCATTTGATAAACCTCCTTATTGTTGGCCTGCAGCTGTAGCCCTGTGGCATCCGATCCTGTCAGATCTCAGAAGCTAAGCAGGGTCGGGCCTGGTTAGTACTTGGATGGGAGACCGCCAGGGAACACCAGATAATGTAGGCTTGGGAGAAGGACCTGGCAACCCTCTCCCAAAAATCAATCTGCCATTGAAAACCCTATGAACAGCAGAGAAGCACTGACAATAGTGTTTCACCTGTTGTATACAGGGTCGCTATGAGTCAGATACCGATGGCACCTAACAACAACAACAACAACCTTATTGTTGAGGTTTTGGGGAAATGGGCATTTTCATACATTGATTGTAGCACAGTAATTCATACAAATGCCATGGAGAACAAGTTGGTAAATATATCAAAACGTATACAATCACAAATGCATAGTGTGTTAGCTTTCTGCCCCTATATCGAATACTAGAGGTAATCAACTTATAAAGAGAAAAGTTTCATTTTGCCAACGAGTTTTAGAGGCTTGCATCCATCATTGGCTGGCCCATTGCTTTGGACCCCTGGCAGCACAAGGAGGTAAAGCAAAACTGCTCAATTCTCAGCCAGGAAGTGAAAGAGAGAAAGAGAGAAAGAGGCGGGGTGCCCCTACACCCTTTGAAAGCATGCATTCCATTGACCTAAAGTCATCTAACAGGCCCCACCTCTCAAACACCATTTCCCAATAGTGCCAGGTGCATCGGCATTTGGGGACATTCCATATCCAAAGGGTAGCAAATAGTCCCTTTGACCAAGTGATCCCATTCTTAGGGACTTATCCCTCAGGTAGTCAGACATGTAAAATGATGGGTGCATACATTTATTCACTACAGCATCATTTATAATAGTAACAGATGAGAAGCCAAACTCATTTATAGGAGACTTGTTAAGTACATTATGAGCCTCTTACAATGGAATCTTAGGTATAAAATGCATTTTCTCTTTGTATACTCTATGGAAAGATATATGGCTCAGTAAAACAAGCAAGGTGTATATCTTATGCCTTTGTGGAAAAAATAATGGTAAAAATCCCTCATATACAGCAATATACCGATTTGTATACCTCTACAAGTCTGTATTTTATCTTCTCATTTCTTGAAGTCAGTTTTTTGTTTGTTTGTTCATTTGTTTTGTGATGCTAGTAATCAAACCCTGGTTTTCACACCTGCTAGGCAAGTGCTCTACCACTGAGCTATACCCCAAAAGTATGTTTTTTGAGAGAAGGTATAGAGGTCATGTATAGAGATATAGTTAATTATTTTTAAACAGCTGAATAGAATTCTTTTGTATGAATTCTCCAAACTTTATCTCTCTAATGAATTTTAGTTCTAGTTTGTTTTGTTTTGTTTTGGTATATGGAGGTGGAACCCAGGGCCTCACATATACTTTGCAAATGCTCTACCACTGATCTGTACTCCAAACCCATTTCTTACTTTTTATTTTGAGACAGGGTCCTGTTAAGTTACACAGGCTGCCTATGGCCTCGAATTCATGATCCTCCTGCCTCTGCCTCTCAAGTTGCTGGGACTACAGGCATGTGCCATGGCCACTGGTGTATTGAACATATTTTTAAATTGTGTGTGTGTGTGTGTGTGTTTTAATTTTCCACATGAAGTCACTGTCAGCATCACTGTCCAAGCTTCTCTGTGCACATGGACTACAATTTCTCTAAGATATTTATTCAGGAGTGGAGTTTCTGGGTCTTTGTATACACACTGTCAGTTTTAGCACATGCTTACAGAATGTCCTCCCCAGAAGCCTCCTGAGTTACCTGTCCAGCAGCTGTGCCTGGGAGCTCCTGTCTGCCTGCAGCCGGCTTCACTTGATGTCGGGCTGTTTAGCTTTTACTGGTCTGAGGCTTAGAATGGCATCTGCTGTTTTCATTTGTGCTTTCTTGAGAGCTGAGGAATTTAAATGGACTTGAGAGTGAGTCATCCACTGCTTCCTCTTCTGTAAATTACTTGTTCATGTCATTTGTCCTATTTTCTACTGGATTGTCTTTACTTATTGATTTGTAGGAATTCTTTAAAGGATCAGGATAGAAATTCTTATATAGAAATTGTTATACATGCTATGTTCTCCCAGTGTTGCTTTATCTTTTGACTGTGGTTATTGTGTGTCTTTTTTTTTTTTTTTTTTTGCACTTAGAGTTTGAACCCAGGGCCTCACACATGCTTTGCAAGTATTCTGCCATTTTTTACTTCTTTTCTTGAGACAAAGTCTTGCTAAGTTGTGCAGGCTGCCTCTGACTTTGAACTTGCGATCCTCCTGCCTCTGCCTTCCAAGTCACTGGGATTATAGCCTGTGTCTTTGGACATAGTTTTTAATTTTGATGTAGTTAATTATATATATCATCCTGCAAGATAGTTATGTCAAGTATTATTTGTTGAAGAATTCACCTTCTCCTTCTAGTGATTTGTAACAACATCTTTATCATATATTAGGTTTTCTTGTAAATAAAGATTTGTTTCTGAGTTCTATGTTCTGCCCCGCTATTCCACTTTGCTAATTTTGGGCCAATGCCATGTCATTTTAATTGCTATTTCTTAGTAAAATATTTTGATATCTAGTATGAAAAGACCTGTTATTCTTTTGTAGATTTTCTTGGTGATTCCCAGTCCTTTGTTCTCCCATTAGGTCAGATTATAATTTTCCACAAAAGGTCTTCGGTGATTTTGGTAAAAAAAAATTGCATGGAATTTGTGAATTAACTTTGGACAAGTTTGTACCTTTATGATACAGATCTTTTCTGCCTATGGACAAGTTTTCCTTATGTTATATTTTCTCTGAAGTTTTGAAATTTTTTCCCCATGAGGATTAACACATTTTAGCTTTTCCTTTGTTTCTCAGTATTTCAGGACTCTTGTGCTATTACAAATACAATTTTCTCCCAATTATTTTTTTCCTATACTTCTCTCTGGCTGTTCTCACATTTCCCTGTGGCTGTAAAGCCCATCTATGCATCAAATACATTTAAATTTATTTCTAGCTCTCTCTCTTGAGACCTTTTCTCATGTTGACCATTCAATTCCTTCCCACGGCCACTTGGACATACCTAAAATTGAGGCCTGAATTCTTCCACCCCTAAACCTATCCTTTCTTAATAAAATGATTTACCACCTTTCCCGTTTCTCTTAGAGATGACCTACACATCCTTGCTTCCCTCCCTGTATTTAATCTAACTGATGTCCTGCGTCCCCTCTTTTGCTCACTCTATTCTTGGATGCTTAGCAATTTTGAGGAAAGTGCCAGTGTGTCTAAACCAGACCAAACTGCTGGGTGGCATCCTCAGCACCTAGGTCCTTACACTCACCTCACACTTAGTCTGTTTGGCACATAGTAGTTGCTCAGATAATAGTTCTTGGATAAATAAATGCCCAACACTGTACCCCTGCGCCCCTCTCCCAGCCGCTCCATCGGACTTTTGCTTAGGCTGCTAGTCTAACAGTCATCCTTGGCTCGCGCTTCCAACAAACCCCACATCCAATCCATCCTCACGTTCTATTAATTTTGTCCGCAGAATCCACCCCACTGCCACCACCCTCGTCAAATTCCCTGCCATTCTCACTGGCTTCCTTGCCTACAATCTGTGACTCCAGCATTGAGCTCCATGGCGCTCGCATAGGAAGATTTCTCTCCTCCAGTCAAGACCTTCCGACCCTTCCCACCTGCCTGTTCCTCAGCTCCCCTTCAGGGCCCCAGGTGGTCCTGGGCTTGTGCGCATCCCATTCTCCTGTCTTGATGTGTCTCCCTGTCCCCACACTCCAGCCAGCCCTATCCTGGGTTTGTTTTTTTTGTTTTGTTTTTTTTTTCTGTACTGGGGGATTGAACCCAGGGCCTCTCGCCTGCATGCTTTGCAAGTGCTGGACCACTGAGCTGCACCCCCAGCCCCCCCCCTTTTTTTTGAGACAGGGTCTCCCTAAATTATGCAGACTGCCTCCTCTGGTCTCGAACTTGGGATCCTCCTGCCTCCGCCTCCTGAGTCGCTGGGATTACGGGTGTGTGCCACTGCACCTGCTACCCTGAGTTTTCAAACACACCAAGTCTCAGGGATTCTGGAACTCTCTCCTCTCCTGCAGGCAGATGGCTCCCATTTATCCCCTGGGTCTCAAGTTAAATGTCACTCCCTCAGGAGTCCTTCCTTAGCTCCTCACTCTGAACTTGTCTCACTGCTATTTCTGTTTTCTTCTAGAATCCACCTCTTGTCAGAGTCCTAATCCCATTTCAGTTACACATGCACTGTAGTATTCATGAGATGAGAGATGAACCCTTACTGTCTCCTTTTCTGTACCCTAAGCTCCATGACCCTGCAGCTGTGCCACCCTGGTGTCTGATTCCACCAGATCTCAGAAGCTAAGCAGGGTCAGGTTTAGTTAGTCCTTAGATGGGAGTCTGCCTGTGAACACCGGGGGCTGTAGGCTTGGGAGAAGGACCTTGCACCTTGCTCCCCAAAATACAATCAACCATTGAAAATTCCACAAATAGCAGAGAAGCACTGACATAGTGACAGGCATGGCACAGTGTTGGAGATTGTTTTGTTTGTTGTATGTCAGGTCGCTATGAGTCAGACTTGACTTAATGGGACCTAACAGCAACAATAAGTAACTCTTCAGATGAGAGGCTCAGTGTCTCCATTGTGTTTGTCTGCATTTACTTTCAGTTGTTTTATGCATATATTCTTTACATACATGGCCCCATGGTATCTGGCCTTTTCTGTCAGTGGGATCCACTGTGGTCACAAAGAAATGGTCTCTCTTGCTTCTGCTTGTAGTTCAGAGGCCCCTCACCAGCCTTCAAGCTTGTTGTTGTTGTTAGGTGCCGTTGTTGTTGTTAGGTGCCGTTGAGTAGGTATCCGACTCATAGCGACCCTCATAGGGTTTTCAATGGCTGACTGTTTTTTGGGATTGCCTTGGGAGTGGATTGCCAGATCCTTCTCCCATTTTTGCAGTGCTGGGAATTGAACTCAGGACCTCAGAGACTGCAGCACAGCGCTCTACCCACTGAGCTAAATCCCAGCCCTTAGGTGCCATTGAGTCGAGTCCAACTCATAGCGACCCTCATAGGGTTTTCAATGGCTGACTGTCTCAGGATTGCCTAGGGAGTGGGTTGCCACATCCTTCTCCCATTTTTGCGGTGCTGGGAATCGAATCCAGGACCTCAGGGACTGCAGAGCGGTGCTCTAACAACTGAGCTAAATCCCAGCCCACAGACTTCAAGCTAGCACTGAGTATTTCTCTTCAGGGCACTGAGACCTCTATCTGAGTGTGTGGCTCTCCCCTGCTGAAGGCCTGGCTCCCTTCTTGGCCTTTCACTGCAAGTGCTAATCCTGAGAGTGCCTGAGCTCTCTGGATGTGGACTACCTCCTTAACTCTCTGCGGGCTGCGGCTGGGGTGGCTGCTATCCAGAGATGCTGCTATGCAATAAATAGTCCAGCTGCCTTCTTCTGATATACAATTATGTCATTATGCCAGTTCAGCTTCCTCATAAGCATTTTTAAAAATGGCTGCCTAGCATTCAGTTGGGCTTCTAATGACTATGTATTATTTCTAGGTCTAACCAATTATAAGAATATTGTCATTGTTGTTATGTGCTGGTCCGATTCATAGTGACCCTATGTACAACAGAACAAAACCTGCCCTGACACTGTGCCATGCCTGGCACTATGCCAGTGCTTTTCTGCTATCCATAGGGTTTTTGACAGTTGATTGTTTGGAGATTGATTCAGAAGTGGGCTGCCATGTCCTTCTCCCATTTTTTGCAGTGCTGGGGATTGAACCTTAGGGCCTCAGAGAGTGCAGAACAGCATTCTACCAACTGAGCTAAACCCCAGCCCCATAAGAATATTAATAATTAAATAAAAATCAAATCCTCACTGCTTACATTGCATTTTTACAAAAATGCAAAGATACCTCCACTTCTCTTCTTTAATAAGCTAGATTGGCCTTAGGGAAGGTAAAGTGTAATGAATATTTCACTTTTCCATGCTTACAATTTCTTCACAACTCTTGTCTCTGGGGAATATGCAAACATTAATCTTGGGATTTCCTTACCATCCTCCTCCATCCACATTAGTAAGTAAAATTCCACTTCCTATCATCCATGCATATTCTTCCTTTATTACTGTAAATATATTTTATTGCTGTGTCCCCTCTCAGAGTGAAAAGTTAAAAGATTTTAATGCCTTCCAGGGCATTGATTTTCAGACAGTAAATACTGAGTTGTGAAGTGGA
>VMDO01033699.1:0-17697 GCA_007922755.1 Pedetes capensis
TCTTCTTCTTCTTCTTCTTCTTCTTCCTGTCACCCCTCCACCTCGATAAAGGATCTATAAAACCCATTCTAGCCTAGAGCTCCTTACACAACACAGGTCTCAAACTCATGATCTTCCTTCTTCAGTCTCACTTGTAGTGGGGTTATAGATGTGCCCCCATGGCTGCCTTTCCTTATTTATTTTACATATGTTTTTGTGTTATTTTCTTAATGGTTGCCCTGGGAATTATAATTACCATCTTGAACTATGACAGCATAGTTTAGATTAATATCAACTTAATTTCCATAATATAAATTCACTTTGCTCTAATATGGCTTTGTTTCCTCCCCACTCTTTTGTAATATTATTGTCACATAAACCATAGCTTTATACATTATAAGCCCATTCATATAGTTTTATATTTATTATCTTTTAAATGACGTAGGAAGAGAAGTGTTTAAAATAAAAACCCATGTGTATTGATTTTTATTTGTAACCATGTGGTTAGCTTTATTGGTGCTTTTTATTTCTTCTTGTGGATTTAAGTTGCACAAGTATGTCTCTTCATTTTCATCTGAATGATGCCATTTGTGTTATTGGTAGACTATTCTGCAACCAACAAATTTTCTATGTTTTTAAATAAAAATCTACTAATGTCTCAATTTCTCCATTTTGGAAGGTAGTTTTGTTGGGCATAGAATACTTGGTTGATAATCTTTTTCTCTCAAAACTTTGAATATGTTTTCTCTTATAATTTAAGGTAGAAGTCAAATTCATGGTTTTTGCATGTGTATATCCATGCTCCCAGCACCACATGTTGAGCAAAAAATATTTTCCCACTGATGTATCTTTGGTTCCTTGTGAAAGATGGATTAATCCTAACCATTAGGATTTGTTTCTAGAATTTCAGTTCTCCTACATTGATCTGTATCCCTGTCTGTACCCCAGTATCACATTGTCTTGAAGCTACTGTAGCTTGTAGTTAGTTTTATAACAGGGAAATGTGAATTTACCCACTTTGATCTCATTGCTCAAGATTGCTTGGCTGTTTTTTAATTTAATTTTTTACAATCTTTATTCGATTTCTTGCAAAGTAACATATACGGAGAGTTTAAAAAGTCAAATACATATGGTTAATATGTGTGTTTTTGATTTATCACTTTTAGATACTATTATCATCTTCCTAAAGAAATTAAGCATTTAAGTTTATTATAGCCATATAAATACATAGTACCTAACAACAACAACATAAATACACAAACACTATTCATGTACACACACAAATATGTACATAGTGTGTACATGGATATATATGGAGATATATGTAAATAGCTTTATTTATAGGCTTATTCCTTCTCCCTACATACATGGACATCCCAATTTTATGCAGAATATATACATATCTCCATTATTTTTGCACACATGTCCATTTAATGCTTACATTCTTATAGCTATTAAAATTATTTGCAATTGAACAAGCTTTGTACAATATGCAGTTTTTATGTTGTTGTTAGTGCCCTAGAGTCAATGTCTGACTCATAGTGACCCTATGTACAACAGATAAAACAATATTGTTAGTGCTTCTCTGCTATTCATAAGGTTTTGGATGCCTGCTTATTTTTTGGGAGTGGGTTGCCAAGACCTTCTCCCAAACCTACAGGGCCTGGTGCTCCCAGGCAGTGTCCCACCCAAGTACTAACCAGGCCTGACCCTGCTTAGCTTCCAAGATCTGATGAGATCAGATGTCACAGTGGTACAGCTGCAGGCTACAGTTTTTATAGTATATTTATAAAATTTTTTACTTATATGTAAGCCTTATAATTTTCTGCTTCTATTTTCTATACACATATCAGGAATTCACCCTAATATCTCTGAAATGCATGTAATTTTAAAAATAACATACTTATTTATGCATTTAACTTTGTATTATAAAGATCCAATGCCCATGGTTTTCTATTTCACGCATACCTTCAAGTGTCTCACTGTTCTTGCTTTGTGAATCTTACCCTTTTGTCTTAGGATGTATCCACTCTTTCCCAGGCCCCAAACTGTACTATTTCTTGATTTCATTTCTCATATTGGTAAGGTGCTGTCTTTAGTAGCTCCTTGAAACAGGGAGCATTGAAGGCTAATACGTGTAGATCTTATTTTCTGAAAAAATGCCTTCATTCAACCCTGGCATTTGACTAGTGGTTGACTGCACACAGAATTGTGAGTTGAAAATTATTTTCTATCAGAAATGTGAAAGCTTTGCTCTGTATTCTAGTTTCTAGATACTACATTCCAGAGATCAAGTACCTGATGCCAACTTGCCATTTTCATTCCTGATTGATTATATGTAACTTGTTTCTCTCCCTGACGATTGTCACCCTCAGTCTTAGTGATTTCATGATTTGGGATTGTCATTTTTTATTCATTATGATGGACATTCCATCTGCAAAGGTGTGTCTGAGAATATTCTGAGATTTTTTATTGACTTACTCTTGGAGAATATCTTCCTTTTTCCTCCCCTCTCTTGAGGAAATTCCTGTTTTAAGATACAGGTCATCTAAGTTGGAAAGTATTCATATTTTACCTATTAAATCTATAAAACTGTGAGCATTGTACTTCTTATGATTGTTACTGTTAGGTGACATCAAGTTAGGTCCAACTCATAGCAACCTTATTTACAACAGATGAAAACTCCCTCACACTGTGCCATGCCTGGCACTGTTCTCAGTGCTTCCTTCCTATTCACAGGTTTTCAGTGGCTGATTGTTTTTGGTGGTGAGTTGCCAGGTTCTTCTCCCAAACCTCCAGCACCTGGTGCTCCCAGGCATCCTCTGACCCAAGTATTAACCAGGCCCGTGTGCTTAGCTTCCAAGATCTGATGGGATCAAATACCAGATGGTACAGCTGCAAGCCTTCTTAAGATAATGTTTTTCAATGTAAATATATATTTTTCATATTTCATTTGATTTTATTTTTCAATTTAAAAATATATACCACAATAAAATATAGAAGAGCTACAGTAACATCATATAAATAGGAGGTAATGTAGAGAGTTTTGACAAAGATAATGAAAACTTCAGAAGTCTACCATGGTTTTTGTCACAGAACTATCTATCATAATGATTTCCTGTGTTTTGAAGACATTGATGTGACTGTTGCTTTCCTTGTGATTGAAATCATAATTGAGCCACTGTCACTGCAATTGCTTATGATTTGGATAAGATACGGAGGCCAAAAAATGTGTACTGATCTTTGATCTGGTAAGGGACAACTTGATGTGTCTTCTCTTACCGTTGAGGTTAACAGTCATGCTTCAGCTGGGGAAGAAAACTGCTAGGGAAATTCATGAAGTGTTCCACCAAAAAAAAAAAAAAAAAAAAAAAAAAAAAAAAAAAGAATCACATGAGGACAATTGACCTAACAGTGGAGATTAAAATGATGGAGAAGAGGAGGATATAGATAGTAATTAAAAAAAGAAAAATATACTTGGTGAGATCAAGTCACAGAAACCCCAACCCCCTTCCATCTTGTACTATGTAGTGAATCAAAACCAAACGTACAAGAACCTGACAAGTAAGCTTAATTTTAACATTTACTGAAGAGATGGATCTACATCCAAGGAGCTACTTCTGCAAAGCAAGAATCCCACCTCCAAAAGTTCTATAACCTCCCAAACAGCACCATCATCTGGGGATTGAATGTTAAAGCATGTGTCCATTGGGGGGCATTTTATATTCAAACCATGACTCTCTGCCCCTTGCAACTGACTAATACAGTTTCATTCATCTTTCTCTTCATATTGAAATTGAAAATGAAGATAATTGTTCTGATCAAGTCTAATCTCCATTTTCACCAAGATACACACAGGTTTTCACATTCCTTTCTGACATCCATTTGAATTTCTGAAGATGAGGAGGCAAAGATGAAAATTTATTTGGGAAGTCTGACATCCCAGTTATCCATCCTCTTGTGCCACATGGTGTTCCTCAGAGTGAAATCTCTTTTGATGCTAATGCCTATGACACCCTTCAAGTGTTCCCTTGGATCTCAGCATTGGAAATAAAGGAAGAGTGATAATCAGCACAGACAAAGGCTGGGGAAGGAAAACATTGAGTAGAGAGGAGGTTGAGCAGTTGAGCTGCTGAAGATAAGAGGCACAGGAGGAAATGCCTTCCAAGACCTTTTTGAATCTTCAACATTCAATAAGAAGCTAGAGTGGGAGTGGGAGGATGCAAAACCTCAAGAAGAGATCAATGATGGGGCCAAACAGCAGATGTTTGAAAAACGCACTACATTATCACCTTGATGGACAAAATCAGACTTCAGGGAAGAATTAATTTGATCATCAGAAGAATGACTTGATAAAGGTCTATAAACTCTTGTTACCAAGCAATTTTGAATTTAGAGACTAGTCCAAGAAAGATATTTAGCAATTTCCCTGAGAACAGAGCTTCTTCTAGAGGTAATTCTCTGGACTCATGATTGATGATGACACCAATGGTGTGGTAGTAGCAGTTGGAAAGAGGAAATTAGGGAGTGTGAATCTATCTCTGCTTTTCTTATAATAGATATTTCTAGGGATATTAGAAGAATAAATGCTCCCGAAGCCACTCTTGTAGCTATTTAATTTTTAAGAATAGAAATTACTGAGAGTACGTTATTAAAGTTATAGATCTGTCTAGAAACAATCATAATAAATGGATGTAATGTTTATTATTTTTGTAAGTATTAAGGAATAAAAGGATACATACTATTTATTTAATATGTGTCTAAAACTATCAATCTACATGGATATGAAGCTTACTCATTTAAAGTATTAAAGAATACAAGTGCACATACCACTAACTTAATAATTATGTATGAGCATCAGTTTCTGTGCTCTCTCATTTAGTTTACTCTTCACAATCTTGAGAATTGGCTATAAGTATCATTTGTATCTCACAGATGTGCACATTGAGACAGAAATTATAAGTGCTTCATGAAAAGTACATAGCTAAGAAGAGGTAGTTTTAGTTTTTAAATTACTTACTTTTTAATTGGTCCATAAAAATTATATATGCATTTGTGAGTCCTTAAATTCTAAGTTTAAAACATGAAATCAGGAAGCTTAATTTTGGACCTCATAATCTTAATCAATTTTCTCAATTCTCTCTCTTTATATTAAAAAAAATATATAAAGGGTTGTCTATAATCTTCTGCTATTTAATAACAATTTTTGCCTGATGAGCATAGTACTTACCATAACATTACTAGCTTTCCATTTCTAAAATAAATTTTATATTAAATATATTAATTTATATAAAAGATTGCTTACAATTATTTAGATAATTCATATATAGTAACATTACTAACTATAATGTAATAGAATTGTCAGTTAAGTAAGATCACTTAATCATAATTGTCTCCCAATTTCTGAAAATCAAAATACCATTTTACATTAATATTATTTAAGAATTCCAATGTCCATTAATATGCCATAATCCCTTTAATTTTTCATGAAAGGGTTAAAAGACAGACAAAATTGAAATTATATTTTTTCAGCATCTCTCCTATATTATGAATATACATAAAATAAAGACCACTAAATAAGTTCAAATTTTCACTGATATTTTGAAGGACACTGTTGCTGCTGTTATTATTGTTATTTTGCCATGGTGCAATATCACAGTATCACAGATGACACTGAATAAAATATTTGGAAATGCTGAAATAGCTATTCTAAATTCTAAGAAGGGGCTGTAGTTGGATAAGAATGAGATCTAAACAACTCATTAATTTTAGAATCCCTATCATTATATTGTCAATACTTTCTAACATCTACTAGGAAACACAATTCCTTCAATTGGTAATGTAATAAGTGCAGTGGGAATTGTAACATTTATAACACTTTAAAATTAACAAGCGAAATTAAACACCTGTCAAAAATATGACATTCATAACCAAAACTTTACTTTGAGTTTTCTTTATTTCTTATATTACTTGATGTGAGGTTTAAGTGGGAAATACAGCGAAGAGTAAATACTATTCTCAAAAACTCAAAGATTTATTACATACATTGGGTCCATTATACGGTAAAGTATGAGAAACCAAACAAAATTCTCAGATATAATCATTTATTGCAAATGTCAGTTACTAAAAAAGAGAAAATATTCTGGATTGAAAGATGATAATGTTTGTGAAAGCTGCAGGAAATCAAATGCATATGCAATTTAAATGTAAATAGGGCACATATTTTGGTCCTGTCCAGGAATACAGACTTTATGAAATACATATCACTTGGTTTAAAGAAAACATGCTAGATATGGTAATGCTGAAGGCATCCAAACATTTGGCTTTGGAGTTTTTGCAATCTATTAATTTTGAATGCCCTTTAGCAGAATAAAATGGGTGATATTAGTATTAAAGATGAAGAGGATTTTCCTTAACGGTGACAAAATTTCTTGCTTCAAGTTGAAAGGCTTGCCTTATGGGCATGACAATGAGTTTACTTGAAATTAGAGAATTTATGATAGGGGTGAAGAGCCATACTGAAGTTTTGGAGACTAAAGTTGCCATTCTGGAGAATGATTTGCTTTTAAGGATTCTTCCACTCATAACTATTTGTTGTCATAATATGTATTTAAAACATTTGGAAAAAATCTTGCTTATTTAACTCTGTCAGGTTTGCTCCTTTTTATATAACTTCTTCTTTTTCATATTTTTGTTCATATTCATTTAATTTCTTTCCAGGAAGTTCTATTTTTACTAAGAACCTAGAAATGTGCATTTTAAAATTATCTGCACAATTGAAATAATGATATATGGTATAATTTAAATTAAAATAAGAATCATATTTTTAGTAAGTTTAGCTCTCAAAATAACTCCAAGAAGGAATCCTTCCTTCTCTCACATATAACATCATCAATGTTAGGATTATGTTTATTTAATGGAAAATAAGATTTGGTAAACTCATGCTTAAATTCATTTTTAAATGCTAATCAATATTTCACAATAAATGTTTCCATCATTCCGATTTTATCTGTTGGAAATACATCTGTACATCTCATCTGTATAGAATACAGATGAGAGCATGCAGAGGTAAAGAGAAATCTTTGTTTTTCTCTTTCTACTAATGGTAATTTGTTTAATAGTTTTCAGAGACAGCATTTGTATTCTCAGTCACCTACCATTACAGTGTTGGTCAGCATTATAATTGGAATCAAATAGTTGAGATTGTATTTATTAAGTAGAATTGAAAAAGATTAGTAACACCATTATTTAAAAGAGATGTATTGATATGGTAACTTTCATATTTTAAAATCATAGAGAAATAAATATAAAAATCAATGTGTTTTATTTTACTTCAAAAATGTTAATATTAACAATAAAAGTGCAAATTTATACTTGTGTAATAATTTTGAGTTATATTTATAATGATATTTTAAGGATAGTTCACAATTTTTATATTTACCATAATATTTATGAAAAGTTCATTTTAATTAAGACTATTTTTGATATCCTGGATAATACTATGTTGACAAAAATGTAAAATCCAGTAACAATAAAATAAAATGGCACAGTGACTTTTCCTGATGTTATTTTGATTTGTGATATGATATTGAAAATGAACAAATTTGAATGAATAAAAATGAGAATATTTCTAAGCTGGGCTAATATTTTAGTAGTATCAATTCTTGTGCCTTTTGGGAAAAAGAACAATATAAAACTTATAAACTGGTTTTAAATTTTTATTATGATATGCCTCATATGCACAGGCCTGCAGCGTAGCCCTGTGGCTACTGATCCCGTCAGATCTCAGAAGCTAAGCAGGGTCAGGCCTGACTAGGACTTGGATGGGAGACCTGGGAACACCACCTGCTGCATGCTTGGAAGAAGAACCCAACCACCCACTCCCAAAAATCAATCCACCACTGAAAACCCTATGAACAGCAGAGAAGCACTGGCAGTAGTGTTTTGCCTATTGTAAGGGTCGCTATGAGTCGGGTACCGACTCTACGGCACCTAACAACAACAACAAGGGTCACTATGTGTGGGATACCGACTCCAAGGCACCTAACAACAATATATGCACAGATCTTAAATGTTCATTTTGATAAATTATTATAAACATATAAATTCATGAAATAAGTGTCCTAAACAAAATACAGAGCACTTTTATCACCTCAGGAAGCTTCTTCACACCACTAGCTTGTCAGTTCTCATGATCCAAAGGCAACCACTGCATTGATTCTTATCACCACAGGTTTATTTCACTTATTCATCCTTTCATTCAGTTAGCACCAAAAACTTCAGGCAATCATTTTGAAGTTCATTTTCACACCTACATTTATCTGCATTGCTAAGTACTATTCCACTACGTGAAGTACACCTATTTTTAGACATTGTTCTGTTTAAAGATTTTTGAATCAATTCCAATTATAAAAGTTTCATGAATAAAACTACTACAGGCAGTGTTGAAAAGGTCTTTTTGTGTATCTGTTTTAATTCTTTCTGTATCAGTACCTAACAGTAGAAATGTGAATTCATAAATTTGATATATATTTAACTTTGTAAAAAACTGGCAGCATTTTACAGTCATTGTTCCATGTTACTTACCCACAGGTGTGAGAGCACCTGTTGCTGTGTATTGTCTCAAGCTTTCGGGAGTTTTAGATGTTTAGTCTCCAATCATACTAGCAAGTGTTATGTGGTATATTTATAAGTTAGTTCTTTGTGCATTATTGGAACAACTCCTTTTGCGTTAACATGGTAGTCAGTTGACAATATTTTATGAAAATGTATCGTATCACATGAGTTTACAAAGTTATACCTATACTTTAAAATATATTATAAATAATTTTTGAATATTTCAAAATTCAAAGCAGAATCTAAAAATACATGCAAATAAAGAAAGTATAGGAAGATCTTCAGGAATATAAAAAGTTACAAGGAAATGAAAATGAAATAGAAGCAATCACATTCTGACTTTGAGGACATTTCCAAAAAACATGGCCTTGATAGGCCTGAATTGTGGGATAATTCCAGATTAAGCAAAACTTTCCCCTTGAAACACAACATTCAAAGTCACACAACATTCAGAAGAGAAAATTCAGCATTCATAGCAGAGGAATATCCTCAATCCATAGCAGAAGAATGCCCTCCAGATGAATGCTATGGACTCCCCAAATGAAACGTGAGTAGACCCAGCATTCTACGGTTGAAGCCTGACCTCAGCCTTAAATCTTATAGGACTTAAGTGAGCCATGGTGTAACTCAAGGCATCAGCAATTGGCTAATAAATTTCTGAACAGCTACCTACTTTCCCAGGAATGAGAACACAGGAAAATTAATTGACTTTTCAGATTTTGCAATTTTTACAGAAAATAAGTAGTGTTATCTTCAGGACTCAAAGAAGTGAGTATGCCCACAATATATCTACTGCCAAAAAAGGAGAAGAATAAGGAAGAAGAGCAAGAGATAGAGATAGAAAGGGAGGTAGGCAGGGAAGGAGAGAAGGAGGGAAGAAAAAAGAAAGGAAAAGAAAAGAAAAGAAAAGAAAAGAGAAAGAAAGAAAGAAAGAAAGAAAAAGAAAGAAAGAAAGAAAGGAAGGAAGGAAAGGAAATAGATAGATAGATAGATAGATAGATAGATAGATAGATACATAGATACATAGATACATAGATTCATAGATAGATAAATTCAGAAATCATCTTGGAAGTCTAATGACTTCAAAAAGACAACCATTCTAAAAATCATACAAGAAAAATATAATGACTCTCTGAGATGTAACTGATATTCCGGATTACAAATCAAGAATAAAAGATCCCACAGGAAAATCAGAGAAGAAAAACTGTTAAAGACAATGAGAAAGATTATCGTACACAATACAAAAGAAAGAACTAATCATGCAGAAATTCAACAGCCTACCTGTTCACTCAGAGAAAGTGAAAGTATGCTACAAGGTCCTAAACTATGAGATTTGGTCTTTTATCCTTCTGATTTCTCCTTTTAGTAGTCTACCCTTTCTTTTCTAATTTGCTAAAAGTGCTCTTGCCCTAGGGGTTTTGTACATTCTGTTCATGTTGCCTCCCATGCTCTTTTGCCTGATCATGCCACTGCTGGTTTCCTTGTTCTTTCCAATCCTTACTCAGAGATTTTTCTTAATGAGATTTTTCTTAGCAATCTCCACTAAAAGTCACAGGCAATCCACACTCATGCTACCATTTAAAAACCTTTGTCTTCCTTTTATTTTTCCTTTAGTTTTCTTCATCACTGTGTAATATATTTAATACTTGATATATTTACCACTTTTATTATCTGACTGGACCAAAATCTCCATAAGGTCAGTGGTTTTCATCCTTAGCCCTTAGAAGTGAATCTGGCACACAGTAGGTTCTTGTTAAATCATTATTAGTGAATAAATCAACAACAGGAAAAGGCTCCTAAATATAAATGGCAAGAATTGGAGTTAATTCATTCATTCAGTGGCATGTTTCAACATTCAAATTTGCCCTCTTTCTACATTCCTTTTCCTTGTTCTGTGTATCTTACTTTGGGAGGCATTATTAATATATATTTCTACCCAACATGCTGCCACCCACATTCTCTTATTAGGAGTATTTTAGTAGTAATTCTAAGCATCAAGATTCCTGGACCATGATCACTTTGTCTTCTACCTAAAAGAATCCCAGAAACTTTGGAAGATCTGTGTTCTCTCAAAAAGTTTTGAAGATTCAGATTTAAACCAGACTCTGGCCATCGTTTAAAGCTCTAGGAATATGTCCCAATTTGTAATCATAATATGTTCTGTTTTAGGACATTAAAGACATGAATCGTAGATACCAATAATTTTTGCAACCAAAGTTTTTATAAGTAATAAATATAGGTATTATAGTCTGAAGAGTTCATTTTAAATAATCATATAATTATATGAATTTTTAAAAAGTCATTTTAAGAGCAGCATTTGAATTTGTTTTTATTTGTTGTGTGCTGCCAAGTCATATCTAATTCATAGCAACCCTATGTATAACAGAATGAAACACTACCTGACACTGTCATACATATGAATTTTTTAAATATTTGAATCATAGTGTTTCTCCTCATTTTAAATCATGCCACATCAGCAAAAGGAAGTCCCAGGGGCTTTACTGCACTCCCATCATTAAGGTTGACTCTACTTTGAAAAGGCAACTCTTCCCAGTCATTTCTTGAATGCCTTCCAGACAGGGACGCTCATTTTCAACACCGTATTTGACAGTGCTTGTCCGTTATTCATTGATTTTTCAATAGCTAATTGTTTTAGGAGTGAGTTGCCAGGTCCTTCTCCCTAGTCTGTCTTAGTCTGGAAGCTCAGCTGAAACCTGTCTACCATGGGTAGCTCTGCTGATATCTGAAGTACTGGTGGTGGCATAGATTTCAGCATCACAGCAACACACAAGCCCCCACAGAACAACAAGCTGACAGACACATGGAGGACCATTTGAATAACTAACCTTAAATATTTTATTCCTTACAGGTATCAGCTTCATAGAGAGCATAATCTTAAATGGATAAATTACAACTTGTAGCATTACTTCTTACCACTCTTTCTCTCCCTTTCTCTCTCTCTCTCTCTCTCTCTCTCTCTCTCTCTCTCTCTCATTCTCTCTCTCTCTCTCTCTCTCTCTCTCTCTCTCTCTCTCTCTCTATCTCAAATACAGGAATGAAGCATTGTTATATAATTTCTTAATATGATCCTTAAAACTTATTCTCAAGCAAATATGAAAGTATTATGTGTTAGTTACAGTTTTCAATATTGCAATAACTGAGACATGAGAAGAAATAGATTAGAGGAGGAAGATTTACTTTGGTTTGAAGTTTTAGAAATTTCAATGCATGGCTTGGTGGCTCCACTGCTTTGGGCCCTGAGCAAGGTAGAACATCCAGGCAACAAAAGCATGTGGGAGAGGAAGGTGCTATGTGGCAGCCAGAAAGCAGAATGGAGACAGAGAGTGGCCCAGGACAAGACATAGACCACCAGGAAACCCCTTCTGTGACATGCTGCCTTTTAGACCCACCTTCCACTTTTATACTATTTCTCAATACTGTGTTTAAATTTTGACTCTATCAATGGATTAAACCTTTGATTAGATCAGAGCCCTCATGATCTAATTTTCTCTGGGAATGCCCTCACAGACCCACTCACAGGTGTGCTTTACTAATCTCCTAGGTGTCTCTGAGTCCAATCAAGATGCTAATCAGGATTAACCATCCTATGAGGCATATGTCCTTCTGTATTATATTTCCTAGAAGTTGTCTAATACAAAATTGCTGCTGGGTGATATATCAATTAAGGTGGAATTATTTTCAAATAACAGAATTATTTAAGATAATATGGTTTAAAAATGTAGAGACTTTATTGACTCACGAATCTCACAAGTTAGGAGGCAGTGTGGGCTTCTTGTGTAGGTTAACTGGGTCACCACTGGCTCAATTTCTTTGGTATTTTCTTGTCTGACTCCTTTTTCTTCTGAACATCATTGGTCTGCTTTCCATAGTAGTGGTGAAATGCTGCACCATTCTCAAGCCTTATATATGCATATCAATACTATAGTATTCAGAAAAGATGGTTTCCTTTCCCTTAATCACCAAAGGACAATCCTAAGCATTACTTTGGACCTTCTGAGTTCACATATGTATTCTGGGACCAACCATATGTCACAAAAGATTGTATTCACTGATGAATCAGGCCACTGGGGGCCCAAATGGCTGTTATTAGTGGAAAGGAGTGGGAAGGAAGCACTCATATAAGTGATTGACAGACAAGAATAAAGTAGAGTCTGAGTGAGAAGTTCAAAGAAATATAAGACAAGTTCCTTTTGAAACCTACAATTTAGCTTGGTTTCAATTACAAATAAAAACATCCAAAAATTAGAGAATGGAAATTTTTAAGTATTTAGGCATTGTAGTCATGAAACATGAAAAACGAGAATTCCAGGAAAAGATTTCAGGGTGCACTGCAACAAATACAGTAAAAGTTTTCTGTTTGTTCGTTTGCAGTGCTAGGAATTGAACTCAGGATCCCATGATATAGCATATTTCCTAAAAGATCAATGTAGTTTGTATGGAAACTGAGAAGTGGAGGTAAAATTAGTAAAGGGAAATTCCATTCTTGGCAAAGCAATGGAGATAGGAATAAATGGACAATGAAGGGAAAAATTAAAAATGACTATTAGACCTAGTAAATGTTAAGGTAAGCAACTGGGAAAAGTCTTGGTAAATTAAATACATCCAGATAATTGTGTACGTTATGAAAGACCAGCAGAGACTTGGGAGGCTAAGCCAGTGAGTTTGAGGCCAGAAGCAGCCTGTGTGTCAGAGTTTGGCTCAGGCCCGGCAGAGGTCAGAGTCTTGCCCTGACACCAAGTGGGTATTGGGGACCCACGGGACAGGGTTGGTGTAGTGGCTGGAGGTGCCAAAGAAGGATCTTGAGAGACCTTCTATGGCAGCATTTCCAAAAGTTGCTAGGGAAAATGCCATATCGAAATCCAGCTTTCCATGGCACAACTTACTGCAGAAATAGAAACACAGTCTTCTGTGGGAAACAGGAAAGGGAAGGTTTATTGGGTTACTCCCCAAGTGGGGTGCAAGCAGCAAGCAGCCCCTGTCAAGTGCTCAAGTGCTAGCTCTAAGCCTGCAGCATAGAATGCTACAGGCTCACTGATGGTACAGCTCAACCTTAAAGGCACAGCTACAAGCAGTTGGTGTTCTGCTGGGCTGGAGGTCCGGTGGTCTTTACTCTTGCAGCTTGCCTTCTCTGACTCCCTCCTTCCCAAGGGTAGGAGGAATTGGGAGGCTCTTTGTGGCTTGCTTGTAGCCTTCGGTGCTTCAGGGCCCCTGGTCTTGACTCGTCGGCTTGCTAGGTGGTCTTCCACAGGATTGGGGAGTGCTGGGTCAAGGTGATGGGGTCCAGTAGCAGGTGAAAACAAGAGGGTCCAGGTGGGGTCCAGGAGCTTGCTTATATAGGCTCCTAGGAGGGGGTGTGTACTGGGAGAAGCCAATCAGGGCACATTCCTGACAGGTACAGCAGGTAAACTGTCATATCTGCCAGATGTTGTTGTTGTTAGATGCTGTCGAGTTGGTATCTGACTCATAGCGACCCTCATAGGGTTTTCAATGGCAGACTGTTTCAGGATTGCCTTGGGAGTGGATTACCAGGCCCTTCTCCCATTTTTGCAGTGCTGGGAATTGAACTCTGGACTTCAGAGACTGCAGTGTAACGCTCTACTAACTGAGCTAAATCCCAGCCCATCTGCCAAATAGGGGCAGTTATTTAACTGAGGTGCTAGGGGTAGCCAATCAAAATTGAGGTCGGCTGGTTAGGGAACATCTTTGCTCACTGGATGGGAGGGGGGATAAAGGAGTGAGTAGAATGTAGCCTGAGTGTTAGCCCCTCATGCTGGTTAGAGGCACCCTATTTATGAGGTGCTTTAAAAATCCCTAACACCTGTGCAAGTTACGGAGACCCTGTCTCAAAATAAAAAATAGAAAAGAGAATGGGGATGTGGCTTAGTAGTGGAACACTTAGCTAGCATTCATGAGGCCCTGGGTTCAAACCCCTGGTACTATAAAAAATAATATGGCATAGAAACTTTTGCAACCCTCATCTCTCTCTCTCTCTCTCTCTCTCTCTCTGTGTGTGTGTGTGTGTGTGTGTATGTGTCTCTGTCTCTGTCTCTCTCTCTCTCTCTCTCTCTCTCTCTCTCTCTCTCCTCTCTCTCTTGCTCACTGTTGCATGACACATTGTAATGAAAGAATCATGTTTTCATTTTGAGAGTCTACTTATATAATGGGCTGGGATTTAGCTCAGTGGGTAGAGCACTGCACTGCAGTCTCTGAGGCCCCGAGTTCAATTCCTAGCACCCCAAAAATGGGAGAAGGGCCTGGCAATCCACTCTCACGGCAATCCTGAAGCACTCAGCCATTGAAAACCCTATAAGAGTTGCTATGAGTTGGATACCGACTCGATGGCACCTAACAACAACAACAACTTATATAATAGTACTTTCTAACAGTGACCAATGCCAATTTCATAATATTTGCAATATTTTATAGTTAGATTATTAGTAATGCCTTACATTGACTTTAACAATTTTTTTCAAAGCATAAAACTTAACTAGGATATAATAGAGTTGATTAGTTTTAGAATGAACATATAAAGTATATAGTTGTACATCTTGAATAAGGTTAGAAAAGAGAGTTGCAGAACAGCTGTGACTTTTCTGAACTGGCTAAGCTATAATGCTTACTCAGAACATAACCTTCAGTATTTAACTCAAAATCATGTATTCTTTTCCCACTATCATTCTGTGTATTAGATAACAAGTGTTGACTCTCTAGTGAATTCAGTGAAATAAGAATCCACACTGTCCATTTCAAGTTTTATTGAATAGAAAGTTCTTCATGACTTATTCAAACATTCTGTGTACAATTCCACAGAGTTACAGACAGTATGAATTTCGTCCATAAGTTAAAATTGTTATGAGCAACAGCGTACAGGACTGGTACAGTTCATCAGGAGACCACATACCATGAGGATATGGACATTTCTCCCTCAAATACCAGGGTCAGGCCTACAGTATTTCCAAAAGTTGCTAGGGAAAATGCCATGTCAAAATCCAGCTTTCCAACTTACTCCAGAAATAGAAACACAGTCATTCATTAATGATAAACAAAGTAGTGACTAGGCATAATCTCTTTCCACAAACAAATTTTAATCTTTGTCTAAAAACAGAATAAATAGTGTAATTGTTGTTTCTATAAGACATATGGTCTATCAGAGCTTTAATATAATTTGTTTATTTGTATTACTTTAGACATGTATTATACACACATGATAAGAACTTTTGACATAGAAAGGGAATCTAGCACAAAATATTTTTAGAAACACTCTCCATGAGAATATAAATTGGTAAAAAATACACAACTCTTGAATACATAAATGATTTTTAGGGTAACAGCATTCTTTTCCTGAATGTTTTATTTTATTATAGTTGACATAATTTATCATAAAAATTCAGCAAAATAAACTAAGAAAATGCTATTGCCTATTATAGAGGAGGTAGAAACTAAAAGTGACTTAATTAAAAAAGAATTCAAAATAGAACCCAACACTTATGGCTTACAATAGTAACACTTCCACAAATGTATTTTCCTTTTAGCAGTAGCCAACACTTACCCATCATTATATTTTGTCAAGCAAATTTTCTTGCTAGATTTAGAGAAAAATATCAGACTGGCTTCTCTGTGGGAATGTTTATTTCACTTGTTATTACACTTGTATAGTTGTATGCTTTGGGGAAATTAAAAATTCAAAGACAAATTTCAAATAAAGGACAAATTTAGTCGCACGATGGTTAACAAATAATATGTGTAAAATTAATCTTTAAGACCACTTTCCACACGATGGTTTAAATTTTGCCTTCTAACACATATGTTGAGTTTATTCCAACTTATTTTATTTCATTTTTCAGTTTCCCAGAGAAGACTATTAAGAAAACAAGCTATAAGCCAAAGTAATTTTTGCCCTCCAATTAGTAATTATAAATATTCCTTATTTAAAATTCCCTATCTTGTTGAAGAACAAAAACGATGAAAAGTTTTGCCTATCAAAAATAGAACGTGAATAGAGCAATGTAGAAACTGGGCTTCTATATAAACAGGTAACTTTGCTTGAAATATTCTTAAATTGGAATTTACTTAATCTTAAGGGCCCACATCCACATTATTTACAGTGCTGTGCAAACACTAAAACATTTCTGAAGTCAGTATATGTTGAAAGTAGTTTTAAGACTAGATTTTTTCCCTCCTATTGTTTTCAAATGAGAGAAGGACGTGTCAACCCACTCCCAAAGCAATCCGGAAACAATCAGCCATCGAAAACAATGAGGGTCGCTGTGAGTTGGACCCAATTCATCAGCATCTAACACCAAACATTATTTTGAAGACATCAAAGTTCAGGTGTGTGGATGACAAAGATAGGACACACATCATATTTCCACCTAAGCTTAGTAGGGTGCCAATAGATTAAGTAGTTTATGGTACAAAAGTATCCAGAATAAGTTGAATAGGATCTTCCTATAGATCTTTAAAAATCTTAAAAATTTAAATTGTTCCATCTGTAAATAAAGCCAAAATTTCCATTTTCTCTAACATTACTTGTAGTTAGCTCAATCTTCTTTGTAAAGATATAAACTATATAACTAACTTGGAAAAATATATATAATATCTATATAGATTTCATTTAATAGAAATATTGTTAGTGAAATATAAGATTCAAAAAGAAATTCTTGCCAGATAAACAAGAACCTTTGCTTAATTCCACTTTTATGTTATATACTTAATTGACAGAAAAACAGTAAAATATTTAAAAGAAGAAGAATTATGTTTTTAAATTTTGGTGGTATTTAGAAGTAATGGATGTAGCTAAGTGATATAGCACTTGCCTTGAATACATAAGTCGTGGGTTTGATCCCCAGCACCACAAAAAATAAAGTTTTAGTAGCACTTTTTTATTTATTTATTTATTTATTTATTTATTTATTTTTTATTAGAAATTTTTAATGTACATCATAATGTGATTCATTTTGACATGCTTTTCGTTGTGACAATTTTCATATATGCAATTTGATAAGCATTATTCATATAGGTTACCCCTTACCCTCCTCTATGTTTCCCCCCTCCCCCCTTCCTATCTAAGTTTCCCATCCA
>VMDO01033700.1:0-17691 GCA_007922755.1 Pedetes capensis
TGGGTCAGCACACAACTTCACAATAAATGGAGAAAAGATTGAGGTTGTCCAAGATTTTGCTTTGCTTGGCTCTATAATCAACACCTGTGGAAGCAGCAGTCAAGAAATCAAAAGGCACATTGCTCTAGGAAAAGGTGTGGCAAATGATCTCTTTAGAGTATTGAAAAGCAAAGATGTCACATTGAAGACAAGGTGTGTCTGACTCATGCCATGGTATTTTCAGTGGCATCATATGGTTGTGAAAGCTGGACATTGAACAAGGGAGACAGAAAAAGAATTGATGCTTTAGAATTGTGGTGCTGGAGACATCTATGGAATATACCATGGACTGCCAAAAGAACCAACAAATCTGTCCTAGAAGAAGTGCAACCAGAGATGCTCCTTGGAAGCAAGAATGGCCAGACTGCATCTTACATATTTCGGACATGTAGTCAGGAGAGATCAATCCCTGGAGGACATCATGTTTGGGAGAGTGGCAGGTCAACTCAAAAGAGGAAACCCTCCACCAGATGGATTGACACAGTGTCTGCAACAATGGGCTTAAACATAAATAAGATGGTTTGCCTGGCACAGAATTGGCAAGTGTTTCTATCTGCTGTACATAGGGTCGCTATGAGTCAGACACGACTTTACGGCACCTAACAGCAACAACAACAACATCCAAGAGGAAGCCAACCTAAAAATTGTTTAATCTAGAAAACAAATGTCAGAGTCTATGGATATAGATAATTCTCAGAAGAAAAGTATATACTAGTATATAGACAACAAAAGCAGAAAAGTTAACTAAAAAAGCAAAAAAGAAATCTATGCTCCAACCATCATCAAAAGCACTAGGCCCTTTTGGTATAAGGGAATTGTACCAAATGCTTAAAATTTTGATAGTGTTAATGGTATTTAAACTCTTCCAAAAAACACAGAAAAGAAATTTCTCAATTTTTAAAGTGATATAATATTGCTTCAAAATTTAATAAAGATTGCATTAAAAGAAAAGTTAAAATTATTCAAATTCATGTTCATATAAATAATGTGAAAATCCTAAGTAAAATGTTGACCAAAAGAACCTAGCACACATTAATAGAATACAGCATCTTGAGTAAGGGTATTATTTCAGGAACATCAGTAATTGTTCACTAAAAGGAAATCAATTAACAATATAAGGAGAAGAGCAAAAATTATATTAATGTATGTGAAAGGCTTTAACAAACTTTTAATGTTCATGATTGAGTGATTAATTAATACCATAGGAAATAGGTGAATATTTTCTTAACCTGATAAAGTGCTTGTGCTTCCATAGAAGACCTAGTATCACTTTTTTTATTGGGATTTTTTGTGTGTGTGTGCGTGGTACTGAGGGTTGAACCCAGGGCCTTGCCCTTGCATGCTTTGCAAGTGCTAGACCACTGAGCTGCTGTCTCCAGCCCATTTTTTACTTATTTGAGACAGGGTTTCGCTAAATTACGCAGACTTCCTCTGGTCTTGAACTTGCGATCCTCCTGCCTCCGCCTCCCAAGCTGCTGGGATTGTAGGCTTGCACCACTGCACCCGGCTTATTGGGAATTTTTAATGTACATCTTAATGTGATTCATTCTGACATGCATTTCATTGTGACATTTCCATATATGCATTTTGTTGTAACATTACACAGATAAGTTCCCCCTTACCCTCTTGTGCACTTCCTCCCTCCGTCCCTCCCCCCGCCAAAGACCTCTCTTCCTTTTGCTTGTCTTTTTATGGTAATATTTTTCTATATATCCTTGGGTCCCAATTATGTTTAAAATCGAAACTTTTTCTGTAGTGAACTTTCTTTTTACATTGTCAGTACTATTACATGAATTTTCTAGCCCATCTATATTATTACCATTCTTTGGTATTGTTGGTGTTATTATAATTATTTCCAGGACTATTAAAGTTGGGCTGTTCACCCTGAGGTCACCCCCTCCCCCATTCCTCATTTCTCCTTGTTCTTCCTCTCCCTCTCTCCTCTCCCAGGATTTCCTACTTCTGCTAAATCTCTCCCTCCTCCTTTTGTGTTCCCCAACTTGTCCCTTCTCCGCTAGGTCGACTTTTGCTTTTATTTTATTTTATTTTTGATTATGTTCTGACCTTGGCATAGGATTTTTTTCTTCTTATAATTTTGATTCAGCTCCCACATCTTTGCTGGAGGGAACACTAGAAACACTGCCCAATTTTAGGAACCAGCAATGGTCACCATAAATGGCTTTAACACCCTGTTGTCTAATCCCCTCTGATCTCAGAATCTAAACAAGGTCAGGCCTGATTAATACTCAAGTGGGAGACTGTCTAGGAATACCAGGTGCAGTAGGCTTGGGAGAAGGACCTGGCAGCACACTCTGAAAACAATCAACCATTGAAAACCCTGTGAATAGCAGAGGAGCACTGCCGTAGTGCCAGGCATGTCATAGTGTCAGGTTGTGTTTTGTTTGTTGTACATAGGGTCGCTATGAATCAGACCCAACTCAATGGCACCTAACATCACCACTGTTGTATAACATTATTTTGGAATACTATCCAGTGCAAATAGACAAGAGAAAGAAATTTTTTAAAAAATTAAAAAATAGAAAAATATTTATAGTTTCTAGCAGGTCAACGGAAAAGAGGAAAACCCTCCACCAGATGGATTAACACAGTGTCTGCAACAATGGGCTTAAACATAAATAAGATGGTTTGCCTGGCGCAGAATCGGCAAGTGTTTCGATCTGCTGTACATAGGGTCGCTATGAGTCGGACTCGACTCGACGGCACCTAACAACAACAACAACAACAACAAGACTGTATATCAGAACGATGTAAAGAATCAGCTGGAAGTTCTTATAGGTAGTAAAATAATTTAGTACAGTGGTGAAAGAAAAAAATAATATACTAAAATCAATAGTTTTTGTATATACAAAGATACAACCCCTTAGAAAATATAGTGGAAAAAAAGCCCCAATTCACAACATCTGCAAAAAAGATAGGCTGGGATTTAGCTCAGTCGGTAGAGCACTGCACTGCAGTCTCTGAGGTCCCGAGTTTAATTCCCAGCATCACAAAAATGGGAGAAGAGCCTGGCAATCCACTCCCAAGGCAATCCCAAACAGTCAGCCATTGAAAACCCTCTAAGGGTCAGTATGAGTTGGATACTGACTTGATGGCACCTAACAACAACAACAAAGATAAATCAGGTCACAGTAAGCCTACCAAGGAATATCTATGTGGGATAAAATAAAATACTGTGAAAGATGAAAGATCTCTAACATTTCCAAAAGGATACTGCAGTAGTTAGAATAATATACCTTTGGAAATTTCAGTATCTTGTCAGTTTCTCTTAATTCATTCTATAAATTTAGCTTGGCATCCACAAAATTACCTTCTGGATATTTTTGGATCTAGGTAGACTGATTTTAAGTTAGTACGAAAAAATATGCAAGCATAAATGGCCACAAAAATTTATCTTAACTGGATATTAAAAGATATTATTAGCCCAGGGTTATTAAAAGAGTTTGTTTCTGGGCATGAATGGAAGAATGGAATATGGAATACATATGTGAATTGTAGTAGCTTATAGTATTCATGGGAAATATGGATTTTTAATAAACAATGATGTGCTAACCAGATAGCTGCTTGAAAAAAAAAATGGATCCATACTTCAGACCTTGTTGTTGTTGTTGTTAGGTGCCGTCAAGTCGGTATCCGACTCATAGCGACCCTCTGTACAACAGGGGAAACACTATTGTCAGTGCTTCTCTGCTGTGCATAGGGTTTTCAATGGCAGATTGATTTTTGGGAGGGGGTTGCCAGGTCCTTCTCCCAAGCCTACAGCATCTGGTGTTCCCAGGTGGTCTCCCATCCAGGTACTAACCAGGCCTGACCCTGCTTAGCTTCCGAGATCTGACAGGATCGGTTGCCACAGGACTACCACTGCAGGCACTTCAGACCTTATACCAGTATAATTTCTGAATGGATCATAAATGTAAATGTAAAACATAATCTATAAAAGTACTAGAAGACATCACAGGGCATATTTATGATGTTATTGTGAAGAAGGCTTTTGCTACTATTATAAAAACCAGCTACCATAAAAAATTAATAAATTTTATTTACTACATAAAAGTATTTCTGCATGGCAAAAATTACTATAAGAAATATCGGACTAGAGAATTCTTTTTGCAATGTATATCACAGACAAAAAGTAATTTGATACATAAAGAGTTTCTATGATTTGACAGAACAAAACCAAAAACTCCATTTAAAAATGGGTGCAGACTCTAGGCATTCATTCTGTACAAAGGACATAGAATGGAGATCATATTAAGCAGCCCCTTTTCTCATTATTTTGGACTCAATAGCCTGCTTATTTCTATTATAGCATTTATTCCAATTTATTATTCATCTCTTTGCTTGTTTACTTCATTTTTTTCCCTCTACTTCACTTCTGTGATTGTGAATTTCATGGGGAAAGGGAATATATGTCTTCACAATTTGTTCTCTTGCATCGGCACTGTGCTGTCAAATAAAAGACAAGTAATAATGTCCTATTAAAATTGTTCTGTTTCTTCTTTAGGAAAAAAATAACTTTTAAACAGCTTGTCTACCACCTGTGTCAAACATATTCAACTTTCTTATACTAAACTGCATAGATGGATTGAGATTTATAGTATTTTAAAAGAAGTCATATACATTTAACAAGTAACTGGGATATATACAATGTGAACTGTCTTATTAGGCTTTTAATAGCTTCAAGGTCATGATTACTTAATAGAGACTTATAAATGATTTATTGCATTAAAAATTGTTGGAAGAATGTTTGCTATAAGAGAGGCTCAGTTTTTTTTTTCCAGTTTGTTCTTTGGTAGATTATACTGTTTCATTAATAACTTCTTTAGAGTTTTGTTTTCAATTTCAATTACATTTAATTTTCTTGAGTTCTTTCTTCTATTCCTTTGACTTTTTTGATTTAATTACAATGATGAGATTCATAAACTTCATTCATTAGAAATAACATGAATGACTTTATAAGTCTATTAATATTTATTATTTCTCCAATATTTTTAGATTAAATAATTTTTATATTTTAAGAGACTTTCTAATACTTAGTATTTTCTTTTTCTTAAACATTTTTCAGACAGCCATATTAATATTTTCCAATTTCTCTTGATATCACACTTTTCATTATCTGAATAATTACTTGAATGTTCACCTCTTCTAAGGTTATTTATGTACCTGTGTCTTTCTGTTATGGGCATTGATTATTATATATACATATGAACACATGTACATATATTTGTATTTTTTGTTTTACAAGTTAAATTATGGATTCCTTTATAAATTACTTTGCAATTTTAAAGTAGTGATTTGTATATATTGCCCCAAATTGTTGTCTGATTATTCCTGTTACTTTATTACTACAATACAGTGAAGGTTACTAAGTTCTAGAGATTCAAAATGTCACAGTTTCTATCATCAGAGCTGTTATAATTTCTGTTGAAAGTCTGAATGTACAACTAAATGAATGTAGCTGTCTATTACTGCTATCATTTTGTATTTCATTAATTTATATTTTGTAACATTATTGCCAAATGTAGTGTTTAACACAACAAACACTTATTATTTGATGTTTTGGAGGGAAAGGATATCAGCATGATTTACTTTATCCTCTGGTTCAGGGTCTCTCAGAAGTCTATAAGAAAATTGCTGGCTGGGTTTGTGGTCATCATGAAACTTGGCCAAAGAAGGATCCACTTCCAAGTTATTCATATGGTTGTTGGCAGGATTGAGTTCCTCCTGAGTTACTGGACTATGGGCCTCAGCTACTTCCTGGGTTTTGGTCAGAGGCTCCCCTTCATTCCTTGCTATGTATATCTCTCTGTAGCATAAGAATGTAGTTCAGATACCTGATTCACAATCCTCATTTCCATCAGTAGGCAAGAAAGGCATGCAAGACAGAAGCCATGGTTTCTTAGTAACCTAATGTTGGTAGTGATCCCACCATTTTGTTCTAGTCATTCAATAGAAACACAGCACTAGATCTAGCACAAATACAAGGGGAGGGGATTACACAAGGGTATGGATGCCAGGAAGTGGGGATTGTTGGGGGCCATTTTAAAGGATGGCCACCATACCTGGTAAATGGTTAAGATATATTTCAGAAGAGTGTTCCCTAATTCAGGGGAGTGAGACATTCAGGAGGCTTTCCTAGCAAATTAGGACCTGAGTCGATCTTAAAGAAGTATAAACATCTGCATAACACAGGTTGTTAATGAGTCTTCCTCCAATCATTATGCTCCGTTCTTCTTCATAAAGTCCAGCTTCTCAGATTATTTGCTTAAAGAAGTATAGCTTTGATAGATAAATGGGGAAAACAGCCTCATATATTGCCTGGAAAGTGAGAAGGTTAACATTTTTCTATGTTACTTTGAAGATAGTGACAACTCTTATAAGTTATGAACTATCTTATTAGACTTTAAATAGCTTCAAGCACTGTGATATTTTTGTGTACAACTAACTTGACAGTAGTATTTTTATGTAAAATATTGTTGTTGCTGTTAGGTGCCATCAAGTTGGGTCTGACTCATAGTGACCCTATGTACAATAGAACAAAACACTACCTGACATTGTGCCATGCCTGGCACTATTGTCAGTGCATCTCTGCTATTTCTAGGGTTTTCAGCCACTAATTATTTTGGGAGTCAGCTGCCAGGTACTGCTCCCTAGCCTGCAGCACCTGGTATTCTCAGGCAGTCTCCCATTCGAGGGCTAACCAGGCCCAACCATGCTTAGCTTCAGAGATCAGATGGAATAGGATACCAGGGAATATGGCTGCAGACTAAAAATATTAATTAGCAGTCCTAAATCAGATACTTACTTTTGATAAATGTTTGTACTTCAATCATGTTTGAGTATTAACATTTGTAAGCAGCATAAAAGTAGAAATGAAAGATCAAGCATAGTACTGAGATATATTATCTGCTAGTGTCAAATTTGGAAATCTGATTCAATGATGAACTGGAAAATGAAGTTTTGTTAAAGTTAAGAAAGTCGAGTTTTAGTTATCTAAAAACACATAAAGTGATCAAAGTTGGATTTTTCATCTTATGTAAGGTGAAATATAAAGATTTTTAAATAGTCATCCTTAATAAGAACATAATTTGCCACCCTGCATTCTGGGATGGAAATTCAGATTCATTAAATTATTGTAGATAGTGGCAAGTGTGAAGAATAGTTATTCTTTCTAAACTCCGAGATTAATGTTTTTCCTCATATTATGTTGTGGTTGTTAGGTGTTGTCAAGTTGGGTCCAACTCATAATGACCCAATGTACTGCCAGGCACATGATCTTTTTTATGTTTAAGCCCATTGTTGCAGTCGCTGTATGAATCCATTCTAGTTGAGGGTCTTCCTTTTTTTTTGTTGACCCACCACTTTCCCAAACATGATTGCCTTCTCTAGGGATTGCTCCCTCCTGACAACATGTCCAAATTATGTCAAACGCAGTCTAGCCATCCTAGCTTCCAAGAAACATTCTGACTGCACTTCTTCTATGACAGATCTGTTAGTTCTTTTGGCAGTCCATGGTATATTCAGTATTCCTCTCTAGCACATAATTCAAAAGCATCAATTCTGCTCCCGTCTCCCTTATTTAACATCTAGCTTTCACAACTATATGACACCATTGAAAATACGATCACATGGCTTGAGTCAGGCACACCTTGGTCTTCAATGTGACATCTTTACTTTTTAGCACTTCATTTGCAACAGCTTTTCCCATTGCAGTGTCTTTTGATTTGTTGACTGCTGCTTCTGTCGGTGTTGATTGTAGAACCACGTAAAGAAAAGTGTTGGACAACCTCAATCTTTTCTCCATTTATCATGAAGTTGTGTACTGACCCACTTGTAAAAATTTTTGTTTTGCTGATGTTGAGGTGCAATCTATACTGAAGGCTATGTTCTTTGATCTTCCTGAGTGAATGTTTCAAATCCTCTTCACACTCAGCAAGCAGAGTTTTGTCATCTGCATAACATAGGTTGTTAATGAGTCTTCCTCCAATCATTATGCTGTGTTCTTCTTCATAAAGTCCAGCTTCTCAGATTATTTGCTCAGCATAGAGATTGAAGAGGTAGTTTTCCAAATCTCTTAGCATAAACAAGTTAGCACCTCCAGTGCTGCATCTATTTTTTGAAACATCCCAATTGGTATTCCATCAATTCGTGGAGCCTTGTGTTTTGCCAATTCCTTCAAGGCACTTTCCACTTCATCCTTCAGTACCATTGATTCCTAATCATATGCAACCTCTTGAAATGGTTGATCATCCACTATTATTTTTTTTGGTATAATGATTCTGTGTATTCCTTCTATCTTCTTTTGATTTTTCCTGCATTGTTTAATATATTCCATGTAGAATCCTTCATTATTGCCACATGAGGCTTGTATTTTTTCTTCAGTCCTTAAACTTCAGAAAAACAGTGAATGTTCTTGCCTTTTGTTTTTCTATCTGTAGCTCTTTGCACATGTCATTATAATATTTGATTTTGTCTTCTTGAGCTGCCTTTTGAAGTCTTATGTTTAGTTGTTTAACTTTGTCATGTCTTCCTTTTACTTTTGCTGCTTGATGTTCAAGGGCAAGTTTCACAATCTCTTTTGACATGTACTTTGGTCTTTTTTTATCCTTCCTTTTAAATATTCTTTTTCTTTCCTCATGAATGATGTCTTTGATGTTATACCACAACTATTCTGGTCTTCAATCATTAGTGTCTAACACATGAAGTCTGTTCTTGAGGGGTCTTTGAATTTAGGTGGGATATACTCAAGGTCATACCTTGACTCTCATACATTTGGTCTAATTTTCTTCAGTTTCAGTTTGAACCTGGATATGAACAGTTGATGGTCTGATCCACAATCAGCACCCAGTCTTTTTTCAGTTTTTGATGTTGAGCTTTTCCCTCATCTCTTTCTACAAATGTCGTCAGTTTAGTTCTGGTATGTTCCATCTGGTGAACTCCATGTGTATAGTTATCATTTATGTTGGTGAAAAAAATGTATTTGCAGTGAAAAGGCCATTGGTTTGACAAATTTCTATCATGCGATCTCCAGCATCATTTCTGTCACCAAGGCCATATTTTGCAACTACAGAGCCTAGTTTGTTTCCAGCTTTTGCATTCCAGTCCTAAGTAATTTTCAGTACATCTTGATTGTATGATCGATCTATTTCAGATTGTAGAAGCTGGTCAAAATCCTCCATCTTCATCTGTAGGCTTAGTGGTAGGTGTGGAAATTTGAATAATGGCCATATTAACTTCCCTTTCTTGTTGGCTTATGGATATTATTCCATCACTGACAGCATTGTACTTCAGGACAGATACTGAGATGTCTTTTCTGATGGTGCATGCAACCCCATTTCTCTTTAAGTTGTCATTCCCAGCATAGTAGACCATATGATTATCTTATTCAAAATGGCCCATGGCATTCCATTTTAGCTCACTGATGCCTAGAATATCCATGTTTATGCACTGCATTTCCCTTTTGACAATTTTAATTTTCCTAGATTCATACTACATACCTTCCATGTTCCAATCTCATTAATGGATGTGTACAGATGTTTCTCCTTATTTTGAGTTGTGTCACATCAGCAAATGGAGGTCCCTGGGGCTTTACTTCATTTCTGTCATTAAGGTGGACTCTACTTTGATGAGGCAACTCTTCTGTAATTGTCTTTTGAGTGCCTTCCAACCTGGGAGGCTCATTTCTCAGCACTATATCTGACAGTGTTTCTCTGCTATTCATAGGGTTTTCAATGGCTAATTATTTTGGAACTAGGTTAGCCAGGTCCTTCTCCATGGTCTGTCTTAGTCTGGAAGCTCAGCTGAAACCTGTCTACCATGAGTGACCCTGCTGGTATCTATAATACCATTGGTATAGCTTTAAGCATCACAGCAACATGCAAGCTGCCACAGTACAGCAAACTGACAGATACATGGGTTCATATTATAGTAGATAATTACTTATCAATTGCAATACCTAGCATAATATCTTTACTATGAAAATTGCTGACAGTACCAGCAGTAGCAACCACACTGTTGTTGTTAGGTGCCGTCGAGTCAGTATCTGACTCATAGCGACCCTCATAGGGTTTTCAATGGCTGACCATTTCGGGATTGCCTTGGGAGTGGATTGCCAGGCCCTTCTCCCATTTTTGCGGTGCTGGGAATTGAACTCAGGTCCGCAGAGACTGCAGTGCAGCACTCTACCAACTGAGCTAACTCCCAGCCCACACACAGTGAGCATTTATTGTATGCTAATCTATCCCAGTCCTGGGGTTTAGCTCAGTAGGTAGAGCACTGCTCTGCACTTTCTGAGGACCCAGGTTTGATCCCCAGCACTACAAAAACGGGGGAAGGATGTGGCAATCCACTCCTGGAACAATTCCAAAACAATCAGCCATTCAAAACCCTATGAGGATTGCTATCAGTTGGACCTGACTTGATGGCATCTAACAACAACCTCAATAATCTATCCCAAGCATTGTGCCATGCATCCTATCTTCATTGAATTCTCATGACATCCCTAGTGTGCAGGTACGATTGTTATCCCTATTTTATAGATGAGGAAACTGAAAGTCACACACATTGGAGAACTTGAAAAAATTTAAACAAAACAAGACAAAACTTGTATGTCAATGGGACTTGATTGCAATTCAAGTAATTTAGTCTTCAGTGCCTGAGTACTTAATCATAGAAACAGGCAGCCTCTTAGATCAAACATTTAGTAAAAATCTGGGCCGTTCGTGTGAACAATTCCATATCATATGCCACTTTTCATCTAGGCTTTGAAGATTTTTCTAGTAGGGTTTAGATCAACAACAATTTAAGCAGCATTATTCAGTTTGGTTGGGAACTTTTTACTTGGCCAACTCTCCCTTTCCGCATCTTTGCTAATTGTTATTAATGGGTGCTTGCAAAACACATGTTAATTATTACATTTTGGTTTGAGAGCAGATTGTACAATACAGAATAAAAAACCCTGCCTTTTGGAGTTCAGGTTTTAAAGTTCAAGCTTGATATAATCAGTTAACAGGAATGTTCTTCAGAGTGCAGTAGAGAAGCATGAGAACATGGAACAGAGGAACTGAAACCTGTGTGTTGGCAACAGTTGGTCAGAGGAGAGTGATCACTGAGATAGGAGAGAATGCCACATCATGCCTCTTATTTCTCCTTCATAGTTTCTATAAAGTTCTGGATATATGCTGCAACCCTGTCTTTGCCCTTGCAGCTGTGTGTTAGCGGAGTGTGAGTGGAGAGAGTGGGTGGCTTGTGTGTAGCTGCTTTCCCATTGTCGAGTGTCAGCATGATATATAGTTTAGTCTTAAGTTGAAATGCCTTTGGCAAAGATTTAAACTGGAACAAAGTAATTAACCTCACTAAACTTAAAGAACCTAGTGTGATTTCCAAATTTGGTATGCTTTTGTTTACCAAGGAAGGCAAATACTCTGAACTTCTTCATATTAGAAGTATTTAAGTCTTAAGTAGATAGTCAAGATGATTCAGTTTCACATTCAATATTTACAATTATACTTGCTGTTGTTGTTTCTTGCTATTTAGTCATGTCCTGGTCATAGTGACTCCCTGTAGGGTTTTTAATGCCTGATTGTTTCGGGATAGCTTCAGGAGTGAATTGCCATATCCTTCTAGATACTTCATATTTTAAATATTCTTTGAAGATAAAAAAGCAAGGCAAATACACATGTATATGAATAGACATGTATCATTGAAGAGTATGTAGAGAGAATAAAAATTGATAATATGCAGAAAAGAACCCAAATTGGGCTGTGGTTGGATTTCAGTGTTAAAAGTCTGAACTGTGTTTCATTTCATTCAATCAATAGCAATTTTTTGTATATTCAGTAAAGACTACCAGTAAGAAGGTGGCATTCCAAAGACTTGTGCACTTAATAGAATGAAAGCTTGAAGTGAGTGAATTGAAAGAGAACACCATATCCAGACAATGACTATTTTGATTAAACTCTAAATACTTAAAATATTTCATGTCATAATTTTAACACGTAAGACCTCAAATTATTGCTTCCCATGTCATCTTGCCTAATAATGACAGACATTTTTGTGCTGTTTTCACCAGTGACCATTATAAACAAATGAATAACCACCCACAGCCAAAATTTGTGATCTTAATCTCAAGTTTGTATGTGATCAAGTGAAATTCCTTCCTTTCTTCTTAAGTTATAAAACAGTCAAATAATTAGAAAATTATGGAAGCCTAAAAGTGCCCATCATTTCATCTATGCTAAGCATCAGGTTTTACATCAATGTTACCTTTCAGAATATTTCCTTATGGCTACGTCATTGTAGGGGCTGGGGTTTAGCTGAGTTAGTAGAGTGCTGTTCTTTGCTCTCTGAGTCCCTGGGTTCTATCCCTGGGTTCTATCACTATTTTCCCTGAAAACATGATCAAAAGGATGCATACATTTGTTTGGTAGTTGTGGAAACAACCACGGCAGGAGTTAAGTCTATTCTCACAGCATGTGGAAATCTCAACAATTTTATATTCTTTTCCAAGGACTTGCAACTATGCAATTTTCTTTTAACATTTTGCTTTTCCCATTGTAATTTTTATTTTTCCTTATCCCTAACTGATGAGCAGGTTTATTTGGAAGAATATTAATGTTGAAGACTATCCAGTTGCCTAAAAGAACAATGAAAACATTGAAATACATTCCATTATTTTAATCTTAAAAGTTAAACTATACTTTTCTATAATAATATTTAAATCTATGTGTTCTTAAATATGGCATTTTGTTTTTGTTTGCTTTTAGAGTACTTGGATGACATTGGAAAGGTTGTTAATTAAATCTTATTAAATAGACTAGCTTAAAGTATTATATGTTTTCTTGCTTCTCTAATTTGACTGTATCAATGCCTGGGTACATATTAATGTTAAAAATGCTGTTTTTTGTTTAGGATTGCATGAAAAACTGAGAGTTTGCTAGCCCTTGAAAATCCCATGGCTGTTTTCCTAAAAGTGCTTGCTGACGCCCTGGCCAAAGTCCAATCTAAGCAATAACATCCTCCTCGATATACCTCATTGCCCTGTGTCCATTATTAAGTCCATTATTCTTCTTTGCTTCCTGTTCTAAAAAGCTGTGTAACATTGTTGAATTCATGTTGACGTTTTTTTTTTTTTTACATCCTGTTGAGTAGTCCATGAAGTGAAATAATCTGTGAACTTCATGTATATTATCTGCAATTTTGTCAAATGTATCTACTTAATGTTATCATGCAGGCCATTGTTAAATGGATAATATTTTTGGATAGTGGAACAGAATGTCATTTAATCAGCACTAGATAACCTGTTATTCATTAATTCATCATGGTCTCTAATTTTGTATAATGCACCAAATGTATCATTTTATTGCTAAGACAATGAGTAAGGGCATTTAAGTAGTCCTTAACATTACCTGTTCTAAGGTTAGGGATGTATTCAATTAAATGAATCTTGAAATATACTTGGCATTAGCGCAACCCAAACTCATGAATCAGTTCTGTTTTTATCAGTTAGATGCAAATCATTTAAAAGTAGTGCTGGATAGCAGCATTATAATTGAGGGAGGATGGAGAAATCTGGAAAGAGTGTCTTGTAGTTCAAATTGAAAACAATAAAAGTAAATATAACCACTAAACTGGTTTTCTGTAGCATCCCAAAAGCAGGAAACAGAATTTATTAATGTTTATTTAGAAAACATTAATGCTTTGGATATGTATGTTTATAGGAGCATCTTTGCCCAAAAAGGACATTAGAATTGATTTCTGTTAAATGAACTGACTGTGAGTAGAATTTTTAGAAAGAGGAACATGTGGAGTTTCAGCTCATGAAAGGGATTTCAAACAGGTCATGTTTGAATACCTAAAATTTCTGTGCTCTTTTGTCACTCTCTATTAATCCATTGTTCTCTGATCTCTTCCTGGTTGCCTTCCCTGTATACTTCCCTAGAGCTCAGGGGTCTCTCTAACTTCCCAATGGCCCTAAGAAAATGTACTGCCTTTCTATATCTCTGTCACTTGGCCCTTCTCAGATGCTGGGTTAGACTTCTTTTAACTGTTCATAGTTTACTATTTTTTAAGTATTCAAATATATTTCAATTTCTGTTATGATAGACCCTGTGATATACATATTTCTTTGATTCTTCCAGAACACCTTGAAAATATTCATTAGTTTCACACATTTACTTATAAATATCAACACGATGGCAAGAACTATATTAAAAAAGAACAAAAATTGTGGATGTTATTATCAAATCATGCAGACTCCCAGAAGGGAACAGTGAATAGTCCTCATATTATCAAGAAACCACTTTGAGTAAAGAGGAAAAACTATAAGGAGCAGGAATCTGCTAATGGAAAGGAAAAAGGAAGTGAGGAGCTGGATATTGATCTTGCCAAATGAAGCAATGAAAAAAAACCCACTACATTGTGAATTTCTTTCCATTATTTTCTCAAGTACAATCTAGCAACTCGGATTACGAGAACAATGGCTTAGACACTGGCAATAAATCCAACCCATTTGATAAATCCCTAGGACAAAGGAAATAACAAAATTATTAAAAAGACGAAATACCTGCTTAGAGTTTCAGAAACATTAATTTTTTTAAATAAAAAGTGGTCTTCTGAAGAATGGCATATTTCTTACATTTTTAATAATACATGTTACTTCAATGCTTTTTTTGTTTCTAAAAAGAAGCTATATATGGAATTTAGGTTATCATCTGTGTCATTTTTTTAAATAAAGAAAAAACTCATTTTGGTTACATAGGACACAGTTAACTAATCAGTATCATTACTGATATGGTAGCATGGTCAGCTATAGATGGAGTCTCCACAATGGAGTGCAAGTGTAAGAAATAAAGATTAAGCCCAAATAACCCTTCCTCCTGTCTTTGAATACTTATTGGGAGTTGGTGGTGAACATTGTGACAGTTCATGCTCTTCAGATGCTGACAGTCAAGAGAAATAAATGGACATAAAAACAGTCAGGTAATCACAGAATCCTGGGGCACATGCTAGCTGTCATGTTGCAGGAACATGATGTTATGGCTCTTAAAGAGGCTGGGCAGCTTCTATTGTCTATCTCATTAATTTCTTCTACCTACTTTGTGAGGTTGTTGTAAGACTTAAAAGGTATTAGTGTGTATGACAGACTATTGTGAATTGTAAAAATACTTGCAAACACAGATAGTTGCCAGTAATAACTTATTTCATTCAATATGGGAATACTTTGTGAATTTGATGTGAAGAAACTTGCATGAATAAGGAACTTATTTGTTCTCTAATTTGAAGTCCAAATCTTTGACATTTTTTTTTTTAAGAGGTGGGTGACATTTGAGACAGGGTCTGTCTGTGTAGTCCATGCTGGTCTTGGACTCATGGTCCTCATGTCTCAGCCTCCCAAGTTCTGGAATTATAAGCATTACTTACTTACCCTGATTGCCTTAGCTTGTCCTCAAGAAAAGGCCTTTATTAAATTGTACTCTCACATGACATTTTCCACACTTCTGTTTCTACACTTACTACATTATAAGTAGTTAGGTGCTGTTGAGTTGGGTCTGACTCAAAGCGACTGTATGTACAATAGATGGAACACCCCTTGACACTCAGTCATGCCTAGCTCTATTGTCAGTACTTCTCTGCTACTTGTAAGGTTTGCAATGGCTAATTGCTTTTGGGAGTGGGCTGTCAGGTCCTTTCCCCAAGCTTATAGTACCTGGTAGTCCCAGGTGATCTCTCATCCAAGTACTAACCAGGCCTGACCCTGCTTAAGCTTCTGAGATCTGATGGGATCAGATGCCACAGTGGCACACCTCTAGATAAATAAGTATAATATACATATATGTATGTATGTATATATACACACATATATGCACATACATACATATACACATATACATACATACATATACACATATACATATATATAGACAGAGACTGAGAGGTACATGAGCAGGAGAAGGGGAAAAGCCAGGGGGATGGTGAAGAAGTGCAATAGCTTCTTGATAAGGGGTGTTTATAAAGTTTAAAGATTAGCTAGCTATCTAGAAGAGAAGGATTGAATTGCCTTTGAGAGTTCCCATTTAGTTCTATAAGCAATAAAGGACCATGTTCAGGCAGGAAGAGAGGACAAACGTGTACCTGCTGTATGTTGTTTGGCAGGCAATGAAAGTAATATGAATGAAAAGAAAGAGAAGAGGAGATTGCTAATGACACAACTAGGGCTCAAGTGAAGATAAAGACTAGAATGGAAGCAAGTCCTGAAAGAGAGGAGGGATGATTTTGCCAAGTAGTTGTATCATTCAGTTTTTAAAAATCAGAAATGATGCTTACACCTGGAGGGAGATAGCAGCTTGGCAAGCTGTTACATCTCCTGAGTACTTCTCATAACTGATAAAAGATGTATCTCAGCTGTCCAGTGTGGTTTGAAAAAATGTTTATTACTGAGCTTTAGGAGAGCTCTCCTATCCTTGTTGAGAACTGGAGTATATTTGGGAGGTTCTAGTAACTAAAATGAAAGAATAATCAGTCCTCTTATTTTAATAGCATCCCTTGATCCCCACTTTTGAAGAAAGGCATGTGTCCAGAACTATTTTTTTATTGTTAGAGGGACTGTTCTTATATGTCTTCACAATTTATTCTTATTTGTTTTTTTCCTAGTGCTCTTTACATCCTTTCTACTTCTTGAGTTTTAAATTCTAGGATTATTTCAGTATTATGCCATGTAGGAACATACCAGGTTGGTTTGACAATGCTGCTGACAATTTATATGTCAGCACGTAACTGTCTGGTATATTCCTTACTGTTTCACATTCTTTTGCAAAGTATGCCTTTGTTTAGTTTTGAGGGAGTAGGTTTCTCTCATTTTCCATATACTCAGGACATAGCTAATGACTTCTCTGCTTTGTATGGAATGCAGATGTTTGCATTTTCACAGGGCTTATCCAATCACCTCTCCATTCCTTTTGCAAACTGCAAGGTGTCTAATCCACAGTGAAGGATCGAGGCATTTTTATTATCATGTAATTTCTAAGACAAATTCCATGCTTATGTGAGGCAAATTGTGCCTTGTTTGCAATCTACCTCAATTATTTTTAAAATCCTGCAGCCTCCTTTTGTACTGTATGCAGCATGTTATAGAAGGCTTGGCTAATTAGTTATTTTCCTTTGAAGTTATAAAATATTTTTTAGCAATATGCCTTTGAAGTTAGAAAATATTTTGCATAAGATAAATACTAAGTGTCTTTATAATTTTGTTTTGTAGTTGCTCATTATGCTTTTGATTGGTGCTTATATATCTTCATTATATAAAATAGAAAACTTCATTCACTCTATGCACATGATACCCAGATTAATTTTAATACCATTATTTAAATGTATTGATGCTTTCTGGAGAAAGTAATTGATACCCATAAAAGGTCATATTCAGCTTATCTATTTTAAAAATTTTTTTTATTAGAAATTTTTAATGTACATCATAATGTGATTCATTTTGACATGCTTTTCGTTGTGACAATTTTCATATATGCAATTTGATAAGCATTATTCATATAGGTTACCCCTTACCCTCCTCTGTTTCCCCCCTCCCCCCTTCCTATCTAAGTTTCCCATCCAAGTCTTCTCTATCTTTTACTATATAGTATT
>VMDO01033701.1:0-17669 GCA_007922755.1 Pedetes capensis
TATGGAATAACATTACTTAACTGGTTGACAAATCTGGTTGATTAATATTATTTAAGAAATATTTTAAAATACAAAAAGTATTTGTTGATTATCTACTATGCTTCAGGGTATTCCAAAAGCAAATTAATTGTCTTCAAAGGTATTGGTCATAACTTACCAATTACTAGTGAACACTCTATTCAAGGGACCAATCATATTGAAAGGAAAATCACTTGCAGGTTCCATTCCAAAGTCTGGTGAAATATTCTGGATGACCTACCTGTGGTCACCTTCAGATCCTCTGACAAAATCAGTTATTCACTTCTCTGAAGATGACTTTGGCCAGATGAGATCACATGCTCATTCAGGAACTCTTAAATTATGTGTATTTTGTCAAGCGTTCTGTTGCCTAAGAATGGCGACACCATATATTACAAAGTAGAAGGAAGAAGGAAAAGAACTTTTGTAAGAACTTGCCTCAGAAGCAAGAGCTGGGCAGATTAAAGTCAGGTGTTGTCAGAAGCCATTTTAAAAGTACTCCTTCTGACCACATCTGGAAGAATATGAATGTCAAAATAAATAATGAGCATGATAAATGATAACTAACAGAACAAAAAGACACAAGGTGTCACATTAATATGTTAAATTATTTTTACCTAAATAGAATGTTTAACAAATCTAGAAAGCATGATAATCTGAAATTATCATGTTGGCTCAAATAATGGGTTTGGAGAGCAGAACATGTTTCTATTACTGACTCAGACATTTATGACTACCTTATATGAATAAATTTTAAGTGTATTGCAAAAACATCCAATCTGGGGAGGGTATTACTCTGAAGAAATCACAGAATTAGAAATTTTTTTCTGGGAAAATCTTTTTCTTGTTCTTTTTCTGGGAAAATCTTTTCCTTGTTCGTCATTTTAAAACTGGACATACAAGAAATTCACATTCCAAAAGGAACTTTCTTTCAAACAGTATAAAAAGAAAAAGCTTTGTTTCAAGAAAATCAGTTAATATGGAAAATTTTGTCAGTTTGTATAATGTGTTTTAATGTTTTTTATGTTAATATTTCTAGTTTGGCTGAAGTTTTACTTAATAAATTAGAACCTGTGAGGATGGTAATCTCAGGGTGTGCAACCAGGCTTAAAATGGGGTAATATTCATTATTAAAAGACATATATTATTTTAATATATCCCAAGTAACCTAATTTTTAAAATGAAGCTGGTTTATATTTTTATTAAACTATGAAGCATTATATTTAACATAATACAATGATTCAAGGAGTCATTACATATTTTAATAATGCCTGAAGGAAGAATGGAAGAAGTGACCTAGTCAAAATAAAAACTGATGCCTGCAGGCCATGGTGGTGCACACCTGTAATCCCAGAGATTTGAAAGGTGAAGGCAGAAGGATTTCAAGTTGGAGGCCAGAGGCAGCCTGTGTAATTTAACAAGACCTTGACTCAAAATTTAAAAAATGGGCTGGAGGTGCAGCCCAGTGGTAGAGCACTTGCAAAATGTGTGTGAGGCCCTGGGTTCAACCTTGCATTACTGCAAAAAAAGAGGAAAGAAAGAGAAAGAAAAGAAGAAAGAAAGAAAGAAAAGAAAAGGAAAGGAAAGAAAAGAAAAGAAAAAAGAAGGAAAGAAGGAAGGAAGGAAGGAAGGAAGGAAGGAAGGAAGGAAGGAAGGAAGGGAGAAAACCTGACACCGAAAGAAACTAAGCAAATTTATCCAGTAAGAAGGTTTATCCTATGTTTCTCTTAAAATATTCTTTTCTACTCTCACTGTCTTACTCCTTATTAATGGATCTCCCCAAAAATGATAGCAGGAGGAACTAGCAATAGTTTAAAGCAAAGAAATGATAAAATATTTAGCAGAAGAAAATAGGAATTTTTGACTAAAATTAGGGTACTATTCTGTGACATTTTTTTCCCATGTTACATCTGAAGTATTTTTGCATTACTTAACTGGTTGACAAAAGCAGATATTTGCTAAATAGCACCCCTGGGATTTGAATGAGTTAATAGAGATTTCAGAAGTAAAGAGCATAATATAGAAGAGCATTTTCTAAAACACAATCCTTATTAAGTGGAATGTTTCACTTGCATAAAACACTTTAGGAAAGGCTTTAGGAAAGGTTTTGTAGATGTTTCTTGCAGAGTAGATAAAAGGAGAAAAACATTTCTTTCCTGCTTTTTTCCTGGTGCTCCTTTTTCTCTGGATAGTTTTATGGCTATAGAGTCTATATTTATTTGTTTGTTTATTTGTTTGTTTGCAACCAAACTAGCTATAATTTTAAGTTGCCACTTAAACTAGACTTTAGCAGCAAATAATGCATATGAGGGAAGAATATTGTTACTCTGGACCAAAAAAGAAGAAAAGGAAAAAAAAAAAGGGAAGAAAAGGAGGAAGGAAAAAAAAAGTAAAAGAGGAAATACTTTTTAACTTACAGTTTGTTAATGGTAAGGAATCTCTTCTTTAAGTGCACGTTGTTTTAGCATTAACATGCACAATTATGATTGTTTTCTGTCCTGTGCTTGTTGTATGCAGATTTTTTCCATATAGGATTACTTGTAGATGAAAAGATACATAAATTGTAATTAATAGAAGTGAATTTGTGTATGTGCGTGTATATGTAATTTTGGGGGAAAAAACATCAACTAGTACTCTAGATTAGAATAAGAACACAAGACCTGAGAAAAACTAAGAATGCCGGGAGGCCAAAGACTCTTAAACCTTACTAAAATCTAGCAACAAATGCGGTACTCTGCTCCCTGGCCATCAAAGCAAAGAGGGGAATCTATCTCATCTCTCAAAAGACATTTCTCATGACTAAACAAAGTATTTTACTGTGTTAAAGGAAATTATTCCTAATTGCTTCATAGGTAATACACTACAGTAGAGTATGTGACAATATTACACTTCTATCCTTTATGGTGGGCTGGGATTTAGCTCAGTTGGTAGAACGCCACTCTGCCATCTCTGAGGTCTAGAATTTGATTCCCAGCACCACAAAAATGGGAGAAGGGTGTGTCAATCTATTCTCAAAGCAATCCTGAAATAGCCATTGAAAACCCTATGAGGGTCGCTATGAGTCGGAGAGGACTCAATGACACCTAACAACAACATCCTGTATAATATTTAAAATATAGTACATTAAATAGCAGGGTTATAGTACTCATGTGAGAATGTCAGGGTAAATAGAATCCATAATGGCACTTATTGGTATAGGTAATACAATTCCGAGGGATGCTTGCAACAGGATGATCCTTCTGCATGGTTTTTTCATTGCTGTGTTGTTACTAGGTGTCTTCATGTCTGGTCTAATTCATAGCGACCCTATGTACAACTCCCTGACACTGTGCCCTGGCTGGCACTTGGTGGTAGTTCTCTGGTATTCATAGGATTTCCATTGGATTGTTTGGACATTCTTTTGGGAGTGGGCTGCCAGGTCCTTCTCCCATTTTTGTGGTGCTGGAGATCAAACCCAAGGCCTCAGAGAGTATAGAGTAGCACTCAAAATGACCCCACATTAAAAAATATTTATCTTATTAACCAAAGTGTGCATTTTGCCTTTGTAATCCTGCTTTAGGCCTGATTTGATTTTGTACTACTGTAAGAATTCTAGAATGAAAATCTACTATCTCATGGGGGCAGGAGTCGGGGAGACAGACACAGAAAGCAAGAGTGGGAGGAGAGATGACAAGATGGGAGGGGAGGTAGGGAGGGGAAGGAAGAAAGGAAGGGAAGATATAGACAGACATTAAAAACATCTTTGAAATTGTGATCTTTCTGTCAATCTTTGATATATTTGGTTTGCGGAAATATGGTGCTTTTAAAAAATGACCTTTACCCTAAGAACCTAGGTAGATTTAACAGCCCTGGTGTAAATGTTATACTGATGTGTTGATATGCAGTTTTCATACAAAAGATAACTAATTGCTCCTTGGAGGTTTGAGTTTAAGAAGAACTTATATGAATCAACTAATCTCTCCTTTTTACTGCTATAGAGGAAGGAGTCTCTGAGGTCAGGACAAATTCTAGTACTATAAGAAAAAGTACTTTTCTTCTATATGATTGCTTCCTTGAAGAAAATTATTAGAAAGATAAACATGCAAATAACAGACTAAGCCAGCTCTTATAAGAGGAAAAAATTAGCTGCCAATACAGTTTGAAAATCACTGAGACCAAAGTCTATTTCTATAAACGTCACTTAGTTTTATGATCATCAGAATACATTGTTTGCAGAAAAATATTAATTTAGGTAGGTCTGAAGAGTTGTCACCCAGTTAATTAATCCCATCTGCTATTTTTACTGTCAGAGCTGCAGCAATCTGTTTGCCATGAATTCAAAACCAGAAAAAGGGCCCCATGAGCCCCACTAACAATCTTTGTCTACAGCGTCTTTCCCCTAATACACATGAATCCAAATTTGAAAAGGTGACAATGAAAAAGATTACCAGGATAATCTGCTCTATTTCATCTTGTTCATGGAAACTTAGAAAATTAACTTTAAATATCATGACATTCCAAAGAAACCAAACTGTGAAATTGCAGGGGGAGAGAAGAAGGGAGGTGTAGGAATTCCACTGAAAATTTTACCTTTATTCCTAAAGTAAAATGAGTGGCTCTATTTGCTACTAAAATGTGCGCTTTATTCCTGAGGCTCTCCTCTCTGATTTATTATATCAAAAATTATTCTTCCTCCTACATGTGAAAGTTGAATTTTTTCATATTTCCCATGCCACCTCATTTTTATTATGTAGACAATCCTATCTTTTGAGAGTTCTGATACTAGAATTGTTGTTGAGAAATAACTCACCTGTGACAACTTAATGTGAGTAATTAACTGCATTATAAATTTTGCAAATAGACATATGGTACCTTGTTTTCCCCAGTGAGTTTATCACTCAGGTGCTTAGGGAAATGCATTAATTCTTCAACACCCATTTCAGTAAGCCTTTAGATGATATCAGAGTGTCAAAAATAAATAAACAGGTATAAACTGGGCATGGTGGTGCACAGCTGTAATCCCAGCACTCTGGAGGCTGAGGCAGGAGGACCACAGGTTTGATGCCAAGCTGGGCTACATAATGAGAACTTGTCTCTAAATAAATTAATTCATAAACAAACATTTATCACTAAGGAAAACTACATCCACCATATATACTTATGTCACCAGCAGACCCATATGTGAGATGTATCAATATAAATGTCAGTTTTCCTTCTGCAGTTGTACAGTTGTTTGTGTGATGAAAAGGCTACCACACAAATAATCAGGAAGTGATAAATTAGTTAATCTATTTTTTCGAGATGGGAGTCTATGTACTGTTACCCAGCCCACCCTTCAACTAGCAATCCTCCCACCTGAGCCTCTCTACAAGTTGGGATTACAGGGCACTCAATGGCACCTAGTTAATTTGTTATTTTTAATCTTATTTCATCTCTTTTCAGAGTCTGACACTATGATTCACTCATTTCCTCCCATTCGATCTGATCATAATCTGACCATCATGATGACTATTTCTCTTTCATGAAGATCTTTTCCAACCTTTACATCTTTTTGCTGTATGTCTTCTTTTAGAACAATCCTCCTCACTCCTGTGGGCAGAAATGTCATTCATTCTAGGGTGTCTAAATCTCAAATTACGTATTTATCTGCTATATTCTTCTACCTAGATGCCTTTTTAATTTAACCCACCTAAGCCTGATCATGGGCTGGGATTTAGCTCAGTTGGTAGAGCGCTGCTCTGCAATCTCTGAGGTCCTGAGTTTGATTCCCAGCTCCGAAAAATGGGAGAAGGATGTGGCAACCCATTCCCAACGCAATCCCGAAACAGTCAGCCATTGAAAACCCTATGAGGGTTGCTATGAGTCAGACTTGACGGCACCTAACAACAACAACAACAACAACAACAACAACAAACCTGATCATGGGCTGGGATTTAGCCTAGTTGGAGAGTGTCTCTCTGCACTCTCTGTTGTCCCAGGTTTGATTCCCAGCACCACAAAAATGAGAGTAGGATGTAACAATCCACTCCAGAGGCAGTCCAGAAACAAATAGCCATTGAAAACCCTATAAGGGTCGCCATGAGTCGGACCCAACTCAATGGCACCTAACAACAACAAACCTGGTCATATCTTATTTCCCTCAGACTTGATCTTCTCACCTATATTATTATTGTGCCCCCCATTACTGTGTCCAGTTAACTCAAAACTTCATTTATCTTCCTTTTTCATTACCCAATATCCATTGTTTACCCAGGCATGATGCTTGCCCTGAAATATAAGTTTTTTTGAAGATAGTAACCAACAATACCTAATAATTTAACATACCATGCCAAATATTAGCTCAGTTCTGGGTTTATGTTAGGAATAAAGCAAATATTTACTGATGTACATGTAATGCCAAAGAATCATTAAACATCATCCATATTAATTGTTGGAAATGGAATATCATTGTTAGACTATTGTTTGTATTAGTGGGTTGATATACATTCACAATTGGTTTTCTGTTAACTCAATTTTCATGGCTTTATCTATCAGACTTCTTGCTGTCAGGTGCCATCAAGTCAGAGTGGGACTCATAGCCACCCCACGTACAACAGGAGAAACACTATTGTCAGTTCTTCTCTGCTATTTATAGGGTTTCAATGGCTGGTTGTTTTTTGGGAGTGGGTTGTCAGATCCTTCTCCCAAGTCTGTGGCACCTGGTGTTCCCAGGTGGTCTCCCATCCAAGGACTAACCAGGCTTGACCCTGATTTAGCTTCTGAGATCTGACATGATTGGACCCTACATTGGTACCTCTGCAGGCATTTATCAGACTAGGATTTTATGTTCTCCTATTTCCCCAAGCCACATATAGGGATACTATATAATTCCAAAGACCATCTAGTGTTTTTGAACTTCCATTTAAGGAAAAGCTATGTTAGACACTTTTCAACTCCGATCATTCTTGTAACATTCACTGAGCATCACTATATTGTTAGTGTTAAATATGAATCTCCTTAATCTCAGGTCATGTATGTAATTATGTAATTTTAAGACAATTACTCTGTACATACCTAATGAGTGCCTATTGGATGTGAGGAACTGTTCTGGGCACATGGGGATATTAGTAAACAAAACAATGATCCTTACACTTAAGAAACTTCAATTCTGGAGGGAAATGAAAGTGGACAATATGCAGTAATCACAATAAATAAATATGCACGTATTAGAATGTAAATGTTAAGTTACAAATGAAAAAGACAACTAGGTTAAGTGGAGTGTGAATCTGTGAGAAGTTTTCAGTTTTAAAGAGAGAGAGGGAAAAGAGAGAACAAAGGAAAATTTTCTGACCTTCCTCCAGAATTTGTGGCTGAGAAAGACAGATTACAATCCTTTTCTCCTCTTCTTCTTTTACAATTGGGAAGTTGTATTTCTTTCAGGTTTTTTTTTTCTTGTGTCCCCAATCAACTCCCAGCCTAGGCAGTGCAATGGAAAATCAAATGCACTGAAGAAATAAGCTCTGAAATAGCCAACGAGAGAAGCTATTCCTAAAGAGTGAAGAGTTAATGAAGAATTTTTAACAGCCTATCGACTCAACTTCACTCTGTTACCATTTAAATGGCCTCAAATGGGATGTGAAGCTTAACATATCACGAAATAGCTTGTAGTTTCTGGTGGCTGCAAACACTTTCTCATTAATCCTGGTTGCCCAATATAACAGCAGTAGCAAGAAGTTTGGAAAGAATCTGCGACCTTGACTCAAAATCCTTTCTTTCTTTGACAGATAAGATTAATAAAATTTACAAACAGTAGAATTAGGAACATTTTCCTCTATTATCTTCAGTGAAAGTAAATTTGTTTTTTAAACAACAGAAAAAAATAATTGATATTGTGTCAATACTGGATAGTTTGTTGAGACCCAGTACTGTTTCCAACAAAAAAATAAAAAGTAAAAAAATATGTAAATCACATCAGCTGTCGTGTGTGTGTGTGTGTGTGTGTGTGTGTGTGTGTGTGTGCGCGTGTGTGTGTGTGTTTCTGGAGGGCTGAACCCAGGACTCCGTACATACTTTGCCTGTTTTCTACTACTAATCTGCACCCCCCCCCCCGGCCCCATCCTAATTTTACCTTGAGATAGGGTCTTGCTAAGTCACACAGGCTGCCTCTGACCTTGAACCTGTGATCTTCCTGCTTCTGCCTCACTAGTCACTGGGATTATAGTTGTGCACCCCCGTGCCCAGCCTAAGCCCTGCCTTATTACCTATTCATTTTATGCCTCAAATGTTCACATACCATTGATTTCATGGTTTTGCCTTAAGTCATGCATTCATCAAAAGTTCCGAGCATGGTCTTTTGCTCATGTTGTATTGGCAGTTATAAGTGGTTTTAAATTATAAATTTTATTTTGTCTACCTGAATGTCTAAGAGAGGCTATTCCCTATTTATGGCCTCTTTGCAAAATGCCAACTAGGACAATGTTTCTTTTTTTTTATATATAGATACTGAGAAAATATTGTTTTTTGAAGGTGATAAAACTGACTTATATCCCATTGATTAATTCAAAAGTGTTCATAAGTGAGCGAGCCTCCACTCCCTCAAACATCTTAAATGGAAGCTCAGTTTAATCTGTGATTAATGTGAATAAACATCCTGATTTTTCCAGAATAGTTCCAATCTATGCCTGCTGTGTTTGCATAGTAGCAATGATCCCCCTTCTTCGCTCACAAAGACATTCCTGGCTATATGATAAATGAAATGGTCACCATGCCCGTGATTGATAAGAAACCCGGCTGTCATTAAGAACGTTGTTCTTTAATGTGACTTTCAAGACATTATTCATCTAAATTCTCTACCTCCTGAAACATTCCCAGCTCCTTGGAGAATCTCTGCCATCATCCTTTCTCTCTTCAATGATATCCTGGACATTTATCCTCATTAGTTGAAGGCTTTTCCAATTGGTCTTGCTCCCTGTCCTCAACACAGCACTGGACCTTTTTGTACTTCATGCTTTTGAAAAACCAAACACTGAGACGCCTCAATCCTGCCCACGCTCACCTCTTGTCATGGCCACCTCCATCCAACTTCACATCTGTCAACTATCCCCTAGATAATTTGTGCTTTCCCAATGAAACTGATTCATATATTCTTTTCCCTGACTAGGCTCCTATTTTCATATCCTCTGAGCTTCTTCCTTAATTGCTTGTTCAGTCCTTTCATCTCTCACTGGCTCAAATATTTCACTCTTTAACTTTCGTCTTTTCAGTGTTAAATTCTTTTGAGCCTTATTTATTCTTATTTATTCTTGATTGCCTACAGCCATTGTCCTTTGGTGTCAGATCCCATCAGATCTTGGAAGCTGAGCAGGGTTGGGCCTGGTTAGTACTTGGATGGAAGACCTCCTGGGAGCACTAAGTGCTATAGGCTTGGGAGGAGGACCCAGCAACCCACTCTCCAAAATCAACCTGCCATTGAAAACCCCATGAACAGCAGAGAAGTACTGACAATAGTGTTTCCCCTGTTGTACATAGAGTTGCTATGAGTCAGACACTGACCCAACAGCACCTAACAACAACAAGAATTCTTGATTAGACTATTTTCCTTGTCATATGTACTACATTTTATGTATTTTTTTCCAATTCTCCCCAAACTGCATATATTTTGATAGAAAAGGGATCTTTATATTTTGTTCCCTGCTGGATCTCTAGCATCTATAAGGACCTGGCACATAGTGGGCCTACAAAAGATGTTTGTTGAATGAATGTTTGAATCAGTCAGATTGCAACTCAAATAGAACCTCAGATACGAGTCAAATTTCAAAATCCACCATCTCTATTCTCATTTACTCTCTAGAAATACATCCATTTTGTATGATTTTAACAAGTATAAGCCCTAAAGTTCTTATTTGTTTCATACTTTTTCATATTCATATATGCATATTGAAACATAATCCCCTCCTCCAATTCAGAGTTTTGCTAAAGTGAAGACATTAAGACGTGTAAGGCCTTTGAGGGCTCCTTCCTCAGGAATGGGATTAAGGCCCTTAAAAATAGATTTACCAAAGCATTCATCTACTGTGTATTTCTTCTTTCTGCCAGCAAGGAGACTCTCACTGGACTAAATATTGATCTTGGATTTCCAAGCCTCCAGAACAATGAGAAATAAATTTCTGTTCCATATAAATTATCCAGTTTCTGGTATTCTGATGTAGCAATACAAAACAGACTCAGATGGGTAGGAACCCACTATGATTTATTCTCTATTCCATCCTAGTCATGTGGAAGTACTGCCTTGTATATCATAGGCCTTCAGTAAATTATTTGGTCATTCAATTTATATGAGAAAATAATCTGAGAAAATATTCTGAGAAATTGGACTTTATGAGGAAGAACATGGCATCAGGATTGGAGGAAGACTCATTAACAACCTGCTTTATGCAGATGACACAACTCTGCTTGCTGAAAGTAAAGAGAATTTAAAACATTTACTGATGAAGATCAAAGATCATAGCCTTTAATATGGGTTACAAATAAGCATCAACAAAGCAAAAGTCCTTACAACTGGGTCAGTATGCAACTTCACAATAAACTGAGGAAAGATTGAGGTTGTCCATGATTTTGCTTTGCTTGGCTCTATAATCAACACCTGTGCAAGAAGTAATCAAGAAATCAAAAGACAAGTTGCTCTAGGAAAAGCTGTGGGAAAAGATCTCTTTAGAGTATTGAAAAGTAAAGATGTCACATTGAAGACAAAGATGCGTCTGACTCATGCCATGGTATTTTCAGTCACATCATATGGTTTTGAAAGGTGGACATTGAACAAAGGAGACAGGAAAAGAATGGATGCTTTTGAATTATGGTGCCAGAGACATCTATTGAATATACTCTTAACTGCCAAAAGAACCAACAGATCTGTCCTAGAAGAAGCACAACCAGAGTGCTCCTTCGAGCAAGAATGGCCAGACTGCGTCTTACATATTTCGGACATGTAGTCAGGAGAGAACAATCCCTGGAGAAGGACATCATGTTTGGGAGAGTAGCAGGTCAATGAAAAAAAGGAAAACTCTCCACCAGATGGATTGACACAGTGTCTGCAACAATGAGCTTAAACAGAAATAAGATCATGTGCCTGGCACAGAATCCGGAAGTGTTTTGATCTGCTGTACATAGGGTCGCTGTGAGTCAGACTTCACTTGATGCACCTAATAACAACAAAAACATAGTGTTTGGGTAGTAGCAGCATATAGCTGACAAAGCTGATGGAAGGATCAAGTTATCTAATACCCAGTATGAAGACCCTGGTGTATTGCCTAGCAAATGTCATCACTCAATATTTACATATTTTCATTAAGCTCTGGAAAAGAGAAACAAGACTGTTGCTGTTATTGTTAGGTGCTGACAAGTCAGATCCTACTCATAGTCACCCTAAGTATACCAGAATGAAGCATGGCCCAGCACTGGGCTGTGCACATGATTTTTTTATGCATGAGCTCAATGTTGTAGCCACTATGTTTCCTCTCGTTTTGAATCATGCCACATCAGCAAAAGGAGGTGCCAGGGGCTTTATTCATGCCCATCCTTAAGGTCAACTCTACCTAAAGAAGGCAACTCTTTCCCAGTTGATTCTTAAATACCTTCCAGTCTGTGGGGCTCATTTTCGGACACTATATCTGACAGTGCTTCTCTGCTATTCATAGGGTTTTCAAAGGCTCCTAGTTTCTGGAGTGGGCTGCCACATCCTTCTCCATAGTCTGTCTTAGTATGGAAGCTCAGCTGACACCTGTCCACTATGGATGACTCTGCTGGTATCTGAAATAGTGGTAGCACAGCTCTCTGCTGGACAACACAGCAACATGCAAGGTCCACAATATGACAAGCAGACAGACAAATGGGAGACAGCATTGCTAGTCATCTGAAAAGCAAACTGATTATATTGTCTACTCAGTAACCTTTTAAGTCTCCAACCACTGTCTTTAAGATGATGATCTAACTCCTTAACTTGGCAGAGAAGGGCATTTGTTATCTGACTTTACTTATCTCTCCTGCCTCATCTTGTGCCATGCTGTGTTCCCACAATGTCGTGTTACATCTGATGCTTGGTCATATACTCTCCAGCCCAGGTCTCTGCCAAGAGCTCTCTTACTACCATGTTTTAACCTGGCTCATACCTCCTCAGGCTCAATCTCCCAGTGGGGACAATTCTTCCGTGGTGACACACTCCCTGAGTCATAATGCAGCTTTGTATGTATTAAAATGACCCATTTCCTGTTATTCTCCCTTAGAATATAAACTCTTATGGAAGAGGTCACTTCATATTTTTCTTCCCCTCTTTGGGACCTAGTGAAGTGACTGACACATGGTAGATACAGAACTTTCACAGGCTTCCACCAACTCATCTGCGCTCACACCCTTTTTCATCAAAACAATATGTGTTCATATCCAGTTCCCACTCTCTGCTGCCCAGACAGAGTGCACCTTTTCATGCCTACTTGATGACATAACTCCATTAACTTCCTTTGCTTTCTTACACCACTTACCCAAAGAATTATTCTCATCTTCCTATATTACACACATATGCACACACCTGCTACTTTGGTTATTTATTTTTACTCTTACCCCCACTTCTCTTCAGTTAAAATCCTTTTCTGTGCTCTATTTTGCAGCAAACTTCTGTAGTTATGTTTGTACTTAGGGTTTCTCCTTCCTTGTTTTATCTTTCTAAAGTGTGCTTCAGTCTGACTTTCATTCTATCGCTCCATCAAAAATGACCATAATAAGGTGTCTCAAGACTTCAGCCATATCAGTGTGGTCTCCCATCCAGTCACATCCTGGAAGCTAAGCAGGGTCAATCCTGATTAGTACTTGGACAGGAGCATAGTTGGGTACACAGGGTGCGGTAGGCTTGGAAGAAGGACCTGGCTGCCCATTCCCGAAACAATCAGCCATTGAAAATCTTATGAATAGCAGAGAAGCACTGACATAGTGCAGGGCATGACATAGTTCTTTTGTACATAGGGTTACTAGGAGTCAGACCCCTACTCAACAGCATCTAACAACAACAAAAAGATGTCTCTGTTCCTTTTATGCTGCTATAAAAGACTATCTCAAATGGGGTAATTTATGAATAACAGAAATGTATTTCCCACAGTTCTGGAGGCTGAGAAGTCTGGGATATGTACCAGCAAGGTGAATGTAGAGACGATTCAGTCTCTGGTGCTTAGAAGGTTCCTGCAGTACTGTGCTGTTCAGAGGGCAGGAATGCTGTGACCACACATAGCAATAGGAGGAAGGCCAGAGGGCCACACTCCCTGCGTGGAGCCCTTTTATGTCGGCTAAAATCCACTCATCAGGGTGGGGCCCTTATGACCTTCTAAGATGCCCTACCTCCCAATACTGTTACAGTGGCAATGATGTTTATAACACAGGCATTTTAAGGGACAAAAACAACCAATCCATAGCACAAGGTCATCAGCAACTTCTTTGCTGTCAAATGGCGAATTCTTTTTGCATTTTAATCTGGAGCTGTTTCAAACTTACAAAGGTTCCAACAATAAAAAATAGTACAAAGAATATGATAAACCTTTTATTCATATTTGCTTATTAACTTTTTATCCTACTTGCTTTGTTTTCTCTCTTGTCCTCTCCTTCCTACAAATACGCACGCACACACACACACACACACACACACACTACACAAATGCATTACCCCTATTTTTTTTTTGCCTGAAACATTAGAGGGTCATTTGTGTATGTGTGTGTGTGTGTGTGTGTATGTGTGTATATATATATATATATACATATATATATGTATATATATGTATATATATGTATATATATGTATGTATATATATATGTATATATGTATATATATGCATGTTACCTATACACATGTATGTGTGCGTGTGTCCTAGATGAATCTTTAATCCTAAACACTTCAACACATATTTCCTAAGAATAAGAATATCTTCTTCTATTACACCTAACCCAGTTATATATTTGTCATACATTTACATATGCATTATAATTTTTATCTAACCTGTCTTCATATTCCAAATCTGTCAGTTGGTATAATAGTATCTTTTATACCTCCCCCTCCCCAACCCTTCTCAATACAGGATTTGATCTAGACTTAGGTGTTCCTTCTCATTGTCATATCTCCTTAACCTGTTTATTCTGAAACACTTTGACAAGTTCTCTTTGTCTTTTTATGACATTGATAGTTATGGAAAATAAAGTATAACCCCACACAGTATTTTTGTTAATAGACTATTCCTCCTGCTCAGCTGAAATAGGCAATATTGTGTATATATTTTTGTTGCTCTTGCTATTGTTGTTAGGTGATGTGTGTCCGACTCATAACAACCCTGCATACAACAGGCTAAACACTATTGTCAGTACTTTTCTGGTGTTCATGGGGTTTTCAATGGCAGATTGATTTTCGGGAGAGGGTTGCCGGGTCCATCTCCCAAGCCTATGGCACCGGGTGTTCCCAGGCAATCTCCCATGCAAGTACTAACCAGGCCCAACCCTGCTTACCTTCCAAGATCTGATGGGATCGGATGCCACAGGGCTACGACTGCAGGCATGTATACCTTACTCAGTGTCATGCGTCATCCATATCACCATCATTGGTGATAATAATTTTGGTTTAAGGTGTCTCATGATTGCTCTGCATTATGAATACTGTTGTTTTTTCCCTTATAGCTAACAAACAGTCTATGAAGAGAAACTTCAATAAAATTAAAATTAATACCTGTTCAAGATCTTAGATAAGCTTACCTTACCTTATCCCAACTTTACCCTAATTATTAAAAATAGTGTTTTTCCATGGCCTGGGGGTGTAGTTCAGTAGCAGTGTGCTTGACTAGCGTGTGCAAGGACCTGGGTTCCATTGATAGCACTGAAAATAATAATGATCTTTAAAAAGACTCAAAATAATCATTTACTAATTCTAGCCTCTCATAATTAACACTTGGTTTTCAGCATTTTGCTATAAGCACACTCCTCCCCAGTCTGTCTTTTATTTATTTATCTATTAAAATGGGTTGAAGAATTCTTAGGTTTTCAGTGCTTTAGAATTCATTACTGTGCTTCTCCATTTTTTGTTTATTTAATTTCTTGCTGTACTGGGGGTTGAACCCAGGGCCTCACGCCTGCATCCTTTGCAAGTGCTGGACCACTGAGCTGCACCCCCAGGCCATTTGTTTTACTTTTTGAGAAAGGGTCTTGCTAAATTACGCAGACTGCCTCTGGTCTCAAACTTGCGATCCTCCTGCCTCCGCCTCCCAAGCCACTATGATGACAGGTGTGCGCCACCGCACCCAGTTTGTGCTTCACCATTTTAGTACTAAAATGATCAAGATTTGACCAATATGCCTCTTGCATTCTTCTGACATGTTGCAGCCATTTTTTAGCCCCTGATAACTTCCTGACTGATATAATAACATGTTGCTGTTTCATTTTGTACCTGTTTTTCCCCATCTTGGGAATTATCCATTTTTCCCAGGAGCTCTGGTTACTTTTAGAGAAGAGTGGTAGCATAGATCGATATTTGAGTGCAAGATGTGCTTTGCGCCTTTGCTCCTTATCCCTTTAATCAGTGAGATCCAGCAAATACACATATGCAAATGCATTTACACATTCACATGTGCAAATATAATTATGTTTAATTGCATGCATTCATACATAGAAATGAAATCGTAAGTTCACAGCAATACCATCGACTCCAGGGCATTCCCAGAGAGTTCTTTCTTCCTTCCCTCATTTCACATTTGTTTTCTCATCCTTCCACAGTACAGATTCTGCTTCCAAATAACTTCAGCACATTTACTCATTTGCTCCATTTGCTCCATCCAATGGCACATCTAAAACAGTACATGTAATTTAGGTTTCTAAAGTTGTTTTAGAACTTTTATGGCCATAACACTATAATAAACAAACATACGAAATTAAAGTTCAGAATTTGTTTAAAATTCTATGCTTCCACCTGATCTGCCCAACACAGAAGATAAGTGGACAAATATTGTTTGTGCATCACTTGAAGTCAACATCCCTCCCTTCCCTGTCTCCCTTCTTTTCTGCTTTCCTTCCTGCCCGTCTTGGTGATTATGACATTTATTCCAATAAAATTTGATTACTTTGTTCCAGTTCTCTTTCAATTTTAGATTAGCACCCACTTTCCCATTCTTACTAGTAAAACAAGCATACATTAAGATGTAGAATATCAACATTCCTTCCAAAACAAGGGAAACTACACAAATTGTAGATGAGGAAATATATGTATGTTTTCTCCTTTCTTACATGAAAGATAACATACAATATGGTTTTACACTTTTTTCCCTACATAAATTATCTTCTAGAAAACACTCCGTACCATAAAGTTCCTTACCATTAAGTTTTATGATGTAAGAGCTCTCCATTGTATGTATCATTATTTACTTAACCAATCTTGAGTACTTGAAATTTTAAGTACTCCCAGCATTTTAGAATTACAAATAATACCACAATGAATAACCTAACTGTGTGCATGTTCACATATTTGGAAGGTAAATTCCTAAAATTAGGAATGATGGATTAAAAAGTAAATACAACTGTGATATCCCCTTGTTGGTGTTAGGTGCCGTCGAGTCGGTATCCGACTCATAGCGACCCTCATAGGGTTTTCAATGGCTGAGTGCTTCGGGATTGCCTTGGGAGTGGATTGCCAGGCCCTTCTCCCATTTTTGCAGTGCTGGGAATTGAACTTGGGTCCTCAGAGACTGCAGAGCAGCGCTCTACCCACTGAGCTAAATCCCAGCCCCGTGATATTCCCTTAGGTATTGCTAAATTCTTTACTATAGAAGATGTGATGTTTGGATTCCTTTTGTCTATATACAGTGTGAGAGTTCCTGCTTCCCCCTGTCCGACCAATAAATGTTATTGTCAAATTTTCTATTTTTGAAATTTTAATCAGGCAGAAATGATACTTCAGTGTTTAAATTTTTATTTTATATTTAATTTTAATTTATATTTGTATTTTTAATTTATATTTCAATTTATATTTATCATTATTATTTTCATATGTTTAATAGTCATTTTACATTTCTTCTCTGACTAGTGTGTTCAGTATTCTGACCACTACAATATGAGATTCTTGGTACTATTAGTCTCAACTTTTAACTTGTCTTAGACATAGTAGTCCCTTATCTGTAATGTATTAGTCTATTAGTCTCAACTTTTAACTTGTAGACATAGTAGTCCCTTATCTGTAATGTATATTACAAATACTTTCTTTTAGTTTTCCCATTTTTGGCAATACTTAGGATTTTATTTTTACCATGTTTTGAAAAATGTGTAATGACATTTATAAGCGTGGAGTTTTATTTCATTTGAATTCTTAACCATAAGGAGTCTTATCTTTAACCAAAACTAATGGAGTAATTTTCCTGTATGTCTTCTAGTCCTTATACAGATTTGATTTTATGTTTACATATTTCACATTTTCAGAAGTTAGGCTTGTTTATGATGTGGCAATGGACAGAATTGTATCATTTGTCAAATGGCTATCAAGATGATTCAAAATCATTTATGAAAATGACCTACTGCTGCTTTTCTTTGCATTTTTGAAAATATTGTGCCATTCTAGTTCTGGATTATAAGTAATTGCAGACAGATGCAGTGGTACACACCTGAAATCTGAGGACCTGGGAAGCAGAGCC
>VMDO01033702.1:0-17695 GCA_007922755.1 Pedetes capensis
GTGCTGGAAAGGCAGAGGGGACTCTTCAGAGTCTCTTTCATAAGAGCACTGATTCACATACCTAATCATCAGAAACCTTCCCTCCCAATCCCATCATATTTCAACATATGAATTTTGGGAGAACACAGACGTTCAATCTATTGTTGTTGCTTTTGTTGTTGTTAGGTGCCATTGAGTTGGGTCTGACTCAGAGCGACCTATGTACAACAGAATGAAACACTCCCCAACACTGTGCCAGTGCTTCTCTGCTATTCATAGGGTTTTCAATGACTGATTGTTTTGGGATTGCTTTGGGAGTGGAGTGCCATATCCTTCTCCCATTGTTGCAGTGCTAGGAATTGAATCCAGCCTGAAGCCAGCCATACCACTTTGGTATCTGATCCTGTCAGATCTAGGAAGCTAAGCAGGGTTGGGCCTGGTTAGTACTTGGGTGGGAAAACACCTGGGAATACCAGGTGCTATAGGCTTGGGAGAAGGACCAGCAACCCACTCCCAAAAAACAGCCAGTGAAAACTCTATGAATAGCAGGGAAGCACTGACAGTAGTGCCATGCATGGCACAGTTTTAGGAGGTGTTTTGTCTGTTGTACAGAGGGTTGCTATGAGTCAGACCCCACTTAAAGGCATCTAACAATCACAAGGATTGAACCCAGGGTCTTACAGAGCACAAATCAGCACTCTACCAACTGAGTTAAAGCCCAGCCCATTTAGTCTATAGCAGGTCCTAAAAACACTAGTTGACCTTAGGTAAGGTTTTAAATATTTTAGGGCCTCTTTTCATTTATCAATAAAACAAATATGTTTGAAATTAATGATATCTAAGCTTTCATTGGCTTTTTGATTCTGTAAGTTATTATATAAGTTATATTATAGTTATTAGTATAAAGTGTTATATTTACAGACTTCTTGGGCTAGCCAGTGATTTATAGATCATTTAATCAAACCGAGTAATTTTATTTACTAGGAAAGTGATAGGTTAAATGATTTACTTTGGGTCAGATAAGTTAGTGAGCAACAGGAGCAGATTCTGGGCTTTCTCATATAAGGATACAACTTCAAAATTGGTTTTACTAGTTGCTAATAAACCGGGTGAATGATTTGGGAATGGAAATGCTAGCAGGTATTGATTAAAATGAGATTTCCCTGGGTTTCTATTGTTTTAAAAATCAAACCTTGTCACCTGAAACTTGTGAATTACCTTTCCTTAGCTGATTTTTAAAAATTCATAGAACATTTCCTCTCATACCAAATGTTTGAATTAAAACCAAAAAGGTAAATGTGGGTTTTAAGGAGAAAGTGATATGGATTTGAGGAACTTCAAAGGGCTGCTGCCTGCATGTTATGAAATATTCATGGTCCTGGCTTATACTGTATTTTTATTTTTTTGAGAAACTAGATTTAGTTGCTTCTTTCAGCACTTTCTCTATTGAACAATACTCAGTCTCTGTGGCACTGTTTTTGTATTTTGGAGTTAATTATAAAATTAATTATCTTGATCCTATCTGACCTCATCCGTCTTGTCCTTATGTGGGTGCCACACTCCACCCCAGCTGCAGGTCAGTCTGTGGTTGACCTTCCTCTCTCCACCCCCACAGCGCTTACAGTTATCAAGGAACACCATTCCTCCTTGCTCAGTCCCAGGCGTGTGTCTATTGTTGGGGGGAGCGGGCAGGGAGTGAGGGCAGGGATTTCCATGCTGTTGAGAGGCCCTGGAGGTAAGTGAGTGGAGCATATTAGGTATGCCATTGTCACCTTTGGGAGGCTCTGTGTCAGCCTGGTGTGAGCTCTCTCTTTCCAGGCTTTGAGCTGGGTTTCTGGCACACTTCCTTTTAGACCAAGGGAGCTGCAATGCCACCTTCACTTATCAGCTTTCCTGGTTGCTTTCCCATAGAAATCACGTTTTCAGACATCCATGTACACAAAATTAAGGTGCTTAAACTAGAGAATCAGCAGTAGAATTTTCAGTTCACAATAGAATTTCCACTGCCTCGTCTACAGTATTGTCATGGCGGTACTTCGAGTTACCCCTCTTCACCATTCAGCCCAAACATTCTCCCTAAGGTCACAGCACTCCTTGTTTCTGAAGCCAGGGGACTGATTCATTGACCTCTGTGGTGAGTCCTCTCTGCAGACATAGGACACCCCTCCTGGGAATGTGCTCTCGCTCTGTTCATTCCTTGGGCACTATGGTTGCCAGTACAAACTTTGGGTTTTCTTTTCTGGCTTTCTCCTTGCCCATCCCTCAAGGTATCTCCCCTGCCATAGTTTTGCTCTAGGCTTTCTCTTTTTGGTCTACCTGTTGTGTCTTGGCCATTCGTACAACTCCAATTTCGATTTCCATGCCTGCACTATACCTTGCCAGGACCTTAACCTGTGTCTCTACCTCATTCTTCTATCTCCTTTATTGCCTGAGTAACATACACAATGATGGTGCCTACTTTATGTACATGCATACATAAATTTGAAGTAACATACCTTTGTTACTTTCTAATTATGAAATTTATAAGCAAAACCCTCAGCACCCAAATGTCATTTTCTGCCCCAAATCTGCTCCTTCCTTTCTTTCTTTGCCTCATTGAGAATCATGGTCCTTCTGACTCCACCCTCCAAACACTCCATCACCCTCCATTTCCTATTAGTCATGGAGAACTCTCAGTTAGGTAGCCTTGCCTTGACCATGCTCTTCACTGTTCCTACCTCTCTAGCGTGGGCTGTTACCACTCCTGACTATAAGGGCCACCCTTTCTTATCTGGGGGTGTGTGCACTCCCTTTTCCCTCAAATCTCCAACTCCAGTTTACTCACAATATTAGTGTTTCTCAATGTTGAATATACCATGGACTGCCAAAAGAACCAACAAATCTGTCCTAGAAGAAGTACAACCAGAGTGCTCCTTGGAAGCAAAAATGGCCAAACTGCATCATACATACATTTCGGACATGTAGTCAGGAGAGAAAAATCCCTGGAGAAGGACATCATGTTTGGAAGAGTGGCAGGTCAACGCAAAAGAGGAAAACCCTCCACCAGATGGATTGACACAGTGTCTGCAACAATGGGTTTAAACATAAATAAGATCGTTTGCCTGGCACAGAATTGGGAAGTGTTTAGATCTGCTGTACACAGGGTCGCTATGAGTTGGACTCGACTCGATGGCACCTAACAACAACAACAACAACAACAACAATGTGTGGTCCCAACACCAGCTGTACCAGGATCATCTAGGGATTTGTTCAAATTGTACGTTCTCTAGTCCTACAACATCAGAAACTCCAGGGGTGGCCACAAATGTCTGTTTTAACTGACCCTCTAGATACCTAAGGTGCTCACTAAAATGTGAGAACCTCACCAACCTTGCCTGACTCATTTCCTGTTTACTTTTCTGACATACAGTCCTTTACCTGCCACATGGCCCCTCCCTGCCCCAGGGTTTCCTACCTGCTGCTATTCCCATGCTTACTCTCTACCTGAGGCTTCTCCCTTGTTCCATGAGCTGTACTTAGACTCCTCTTCCCCTCAAGAGTCTTCTGGGATGCCCAGAGTTGCAGTAGGGCTCACCCTAACTGTTGCACAGCACTCTATGGCAACATCTATTTTTTATTAACTCATCTTATTATCATTGCTGATCTCTTGGTCTGTCACAATCTCTAGGAACTCTGAAGATTTATTCACTTCAAGAATGCTTTATTTCGTTAAAGCTATTTACTATATCCCTCACATGTCTCAAGACTGTCGTGCTGTGGGGGTTTGCATGTTGCTGTGAGGCTGAAAGCTATTCCACCAGTATTTGAGGTACCAGCAGGGCCACTTGTGGTGGGCTGGTTTGAGCTGATCTTCCAGACTAAGACAGACTAAAGGTAAGGACCCAGCAGCCCACTCCTGAAACAATTAGCCATTGAAAACCCTGTGAATAGCAGAGAAAGACTGTCAGATATAGTGCCAGAAAATGAGTTCCCATGGCTGGAAACACTCATGAAATGACTGGGGAAGAGTTACCTCCTCAAAGTAGAGTCAACCTTAATGATGGGAATGGAGTAAAATCCCTAGGACTTCCTTTTGCTGATGTGGCATGACTTAAAAATGAGAAGAAACACAGTGGCTGCCACAATGGGCTCAAACATTAAAAGATCGTGTGCGTGGCACAGTGTTGGGTAGCATTTCATTCTGTTGTACTGAGGGTCACTCTGAGTTGGAGCCAACTCCAGAGCACCCCATAACATTTCACTATATCCTTATTATCCCAGAAGCACAGTAGGGAATCCACAAAAAAGACTTTTTCTTTCTTTTTTTTTCCCTTTTTTTAGATAAATGACTTAGGTTGAGCCTTGTATCACCCTGACCCCACCTCCCTTAGATTGGCAATATCTTCCAATCTCCAATCCCACATTTCCCCCTCCACCACACTGCTGAGCGGGTGACCAGGGTGTTTTCCTCCACCCACCTTTCTTATGCCTCCCTCCTCTGCCATATCAACACAGTCAGTAAGGCTGCGAAAAAATCATGCAGAAGCTGTGTAGTAATACTCGAGGTCTAATAATTCAGTCTGGCAGAAACCCCTGCAAAATCATCTACTTTTCCTCCATTCTTCACCAAGGCTCCTCCAGGCCGGTGGGCAATTACTGGCCATATGTTTGCATAATGGCCTTCCTTTGTTGCTTTTGTTCTTTTGTGTTCCAACTAATTGCTCAAGAGTGCCGCCTCCCTCTCCACTGCTGATAAGAGCCCTCTCTCCTGACACAGGAACCTTAGGTGCCTGGGCTCTTCAGAGCACAATGTGGAATTGGTTGGCGGTGCTGTCACTTTTGAAATATCAGAGGAGGAGATCAGGCCCTGAGGCCAAATCAGATGGGTGACTTCTATACGCTCTAACCTGTCCCTTAAAAGGAGGGCCTTTTCTGGGAAGACACTGGGAAAATCATGCAGTTCATAATTTTTCTATAATATTCATAGAAGCTTTCTCTCAGGTCATCTGCAGACAAGTTTTGTGTTATTTTCATACAATCCAGGACCCCTCATAGCACCAAAAGCCTGGGAGTTGAGGGAGGGAGTAGATTCCTAAGACCTTAAAATCATCTGCTTCATCTCTTTGATCATCCCTGCCTGGTCTCCATTCTGTGTCCCTGTCCTGGACTCTCCAGCCTGTCTCCCTTTCTCTCCAAAGCAGCAGATCCCTCCCTATTGTTTGTGATGTAAATTCTTATGTAGAATTCTGCTTTTTATCAGGATACACTTTCCAATGTCTAACTTTTGCATGTTAAAAGTCATTGTGTTCTTCAAAAAAGAAAAAAAAAATAGAATTACCATATGACCCACAATTCCACTTCTTAGTATACTGTGTATCCTCAAAAACTGAGAGCAGGATCCTGAAGAGATACTTGCACAGCCACATTCCTAGCAACACTCTTCACAATGGCCAAGAAGTAGAAGCAACCCAAATGTCTGTCCAGAGGCACAATGTAGCTTATACCTAGAGTGGAATATTCAACCTTAAAATGGAAGAAAATTCTGACACGTTCTACAACATGGGTAAACCTTATACTAAGTAAAATAAATCAATCACAAAATGACAAACACTGTCATTTCTATAAGCCAGAAAAAATTGACCAGAAGGTAGACTAGTGATTACTAAAGACTCAGAACGGTGTGTAGAGAGGAGAAGGAAGAGTAGAGCAAGGGAAGGTGGATTGACCACAGTACACTGTGTGCAGGCATAGAACTAACACACTGGGCCCCATTCATGTGTGTCATTGATAGGTATTAATAAAAAGAATGAATGGATAGGCAGACAGATTAAATAGGCAAGTAGATAAATAAGAATGAGGCCATGCCATCTATGCTATTAAAATAATTAAACTTATTTTTGAAAAAGGAAAAAAAAAACACAAATGCTACATGATTCCACTTATCTGAAGTATATAGAGTAGTGAAAGGCACAGAAAGAGAAAATACAATGGTGACTGCCAGGGGATAGAGGAGAAGGGGGACGAGTTGTTGAAGGGACTCAGAGTTTCAGTTTTGCAAGATGAAAAAGTCCTGGAGATTGGTTGCTCAACAGTGTGAATATACTTAATACTAGTAAACCTTCCCCCAATGTGTTTGTCAGCTTGTTGTGCTGTGGGGCTTGTGTGTTGCTGTGATGCTGAAAGCTATGCCACTGGTATCTCAGATACCAGCGGGTCCACCTATGGTGGACAGATTTCAGGTGACCTTCCTGATTAAGACAGACTAGGGAGAAGGACCCGGCAACCCACTCCCAAAACAATCAGCCTTTGAAAACCCCCCATGAATAGCAGAGAAACACTGTCAAATATAGAGCCAGAAAACAAGACCCCTGCCCTGGAAGGCATTCACAGACAACTAGGGAAGAGTTGCCTCCTCAAAGTAGAGTCTACCTAAATGATGGGAAAGGAGTAAAGCCGTTGGGATCTTCTTTTGCTGATGTGGCATGACTTAAAATGAGAAAAAAACATAGAGTCCACAACATTGGACTCAAACATAAACAGATTGTTTGCATGGCGCAGTACTGGGTAGTGCTTTGCTCCGCTATACATAGGGTCACTATGAGTTGGATCCGACTTGATGACACCTAAATAGCACAATGACAGTAAACCTTACTGTGGTTGTAGTTAAGATAATAAAGTAGTTAAGACAATAAATTTTATGCTCTGTGTATTTTAACAAAACTTTTGAAAAAGTAAGTGCATAAGATAAAAAAAGAAGTCAATGTATGGGAACAATGAGTTTGAAAACAACAAAGTATTTGAAATCTGAGGTTGTGGGTGGTCATTCATCCTCCACAATCAACATGAGTTCTACTTCCCTTATACTATATTTAAAAATAGAATCCTTGAGTCTGGTGACTCTTTTCCCTATTATTTATATTTCTTGACAGCTTGCCGTATAATTCTAGGCTACTCACCAATTAAAATCACAGGAGAATATTTATTGAATTAAATAAATTTAAAATTAAATATAATTAAGTAAAATTCAACTCAATCATTGTTAATGGGTTAAAATTTGATCTGTAATATTTGATTTGTCAATTATTCTTTTTTAATAGTAATTGAACAAACTTTTTTTCTTTATTAGTAAATGATGATGGGGTACAGAGTAATACAGCTTTTTCCATTATGCGTCCTTTACATCACTTCTAGCAACACTTTCATTGACCCACAAAATTTATGGAGCCTTATTGCTAGCAGGTAGTTAAACTCTGATACTTATTTGCGTTATCTTCCCCTATTTTTCTAACATTCTCATGAGGCTGTACTGTTTACATTGAGATTGACCTCTCCCCCTTCACCCCTTCACATTGACCCTCCTCCCCATCCCATCTTCTCCAATCTTTGCTTCCTTCTGCTAGTTCCCTCCCTCCTTTCCACTCCTCATATTGTCCCTTCTACACTAATAAACAAATGTTTTAAAAAAGCAAGTTGAAAGCAAATGTCTTATTGCCTGGCAAATATTTTATAAGCCTTTCAAAAACTCCACGAAGCCCTAGAGTTTTGGTGAACCACAGTTTAAAAACCACTACCCTAAAAGACTATGTTAATCTCCTATCTGGTTTCTGTCTCTCTCAACCAACTCCCTACACATCTGCTGAACTTCTCTTTGTCAAACAGAACTGACCTTGACATTTCCCTGCTTAAACATCCTCAGCATAATTCCATCCCTGGGGTTTGGTGCTCAATCCCAACTGTCCCTGAGTAGCACTGAAAATTCCAACCTCACAACTGTCCCCACACCAAGTAAATCAAGTTTCTTGGGATGGGAGTCTGAGTATACTTCTAAAGCTTTCCAAATGTAAGTTGACAGCCAGAATTGGAAACAAATGACTTGGAGGAAAGTCAGTTCCTTAACATGACACATAAGACCTCAGGATTTGGTATTTCCAGCAGTTATGCTGAACTCCAACATGGCCCCACACACCTCAGATTAAGTGAGGTTCCTAGGTGCTTGTGAATCCACCCTTCCTCCTGCGCAGGCTGTTCTCTCTAGCTCTGGCCTTTCCTCTTCTATTCCCTGACAGATTGAAACCCCACCTTGACAACAGGGCTCAAATATCACCAATTCCATGGTGGTCTGTCTCTCCCTCCCTCCCTTCCTTTCTTCTTCTCTATTCTGATCAATGAAGTAATTATAGCTTTTCTCCCTTTGTCTTCCCCTCACTAATGTCTAACTCATTATTGATGTGTATTCCCAAAGTAATTTTCTTCACCAGAATGAGGGAATGAGTGAAAGAGTGGATGAGTGAGCAAATGAATGAACAAACAGAATACCTGCTAGATTCCTAGGAAGTCCAATCACATTGTCTCTATATAACAATTCATATCCTGTTGTGTTTCACAGACTTTCATTGTCTATAATTTGCAGCTCAGAAACATGCTGCTGTACAGCTGTTACTAGACTGGATTCAAACCTAGAGTTTCCACAAATTCTCAATTCATGCCAGCAAACCCTTTCTACATGAAACTACTCCCCAGGTTCCCAAAGGAGAGATTGTAAGTAAAAGATCTGAAGACCTGAACCCCCCACCGTGCCCTGGGAGAGGTTTGGAGCCTGGTGTTAGATTCTAGTTAGAAACTGGGGGTCTGCCTACTTTGTCTTTTGTCTTATATTCTCCCCACTTTGCTGTCACACTACCCTCTAAAAGTTTGAAAATCCCAGTCGGTTTTAAGGCCACTTGATATACTTTTGTTGCAATTCCTTCTCCAACATTTTCACATTTGGAGTATTGAAGAGCCAATACAAAAGGGGGCATTTTGGACAAGGGGATTATAAACAGGGCCAGTTTTTACTCAGGTAGCTCAGAGAGAGAAAGATGCAAATCACATGGAAGTACCTTGCCCATGACCATGTCAGTCACAAGCCATGGCAGTCAGGAAGAGGAGCAGAGAAGAGTACATCATTCAGGTTTATTTATGTGAAATTCCTGACACCGTGGTACTCAAGCACCTTCAGTACTTCTGCTCCAAGAGTCTTAATGCAATGCATGGTGAATGCTATGCTTGTTGCACCCCTGCGTCAGTAAGTAGCAGTGACAATGTGACTTTGTCCCCACCATCATGCCTTGCATGCCAATTTTGTCCCAACAGCAACTTTCCCTTTGATTACCTCATGGGCCTGATGTAGAAATTCAGTGCTGTGTACGTGTTGTGAGAGAGGAAGCTGGACGGAGGACTGAATGCTTAGAAGCAAGCTCTGCTTTGCCCAGTGGCTGCGTCCTGTGGGTCCTTGTCTCCTTCGTAATGATACATTAATGGGATGTTATTGAGCTGCTCATTGTGTGTCTCTGTACCTATTAACATCACAATCAACATAACGTCCAGAGTGCCCTGCAATCATAATGGATTCAGCAAGGCAATGATTTCCAACTGGCTGAGGAGCTTCTTTCCGATGTGATGAAAATCCATTACGGGCAGGAGGCATAAGCATGTCAGCCTATGACTTAAACTCCTTCCTAGGAGGGCAGGTAGTGTGAGACTGTGCAGCTAGCCTGTTGCTCAGGATCCCCAAATGTGTGGCCTCTGCTGGAGAGAAACAGCAGGGACATCTGTGCAGACTGAGCCTCCAGGTGGAATATCTACTGACACTCCTCCCATCTCCAGCCTGAGTCTGCACAGGAGCCTTGATTTGAAGTGAACAATAGGAGGACTGTGTTAACTGAGAGAGGCTCTCTAATATATCATACCTTCTGGTTTTGGTTCAAATTTATGAGACCTACTTGAGAAACTGACTTAGTGTCTGACACCAAATTGACACCCTGGCATCTGATCCCATCAGATCTCTGAAACTAAGTAGGATCAGGCCTGGTTAGTACTTGGATGGGAAACTGTCTGGGAATACTGGGTGCCGTAGGCTTGGGAAAGGACCTCGCAGCCCACTCCTGAAACAATCGGTCATTGAAAATCTTATGAATAGCAGAGAAGCACTGACATAGTGCTGGGCCTGGTACAGTTCTGAAGAGTGTTTCGTTCTGTTGTACATTGGGTTGGTATGAGTTGAACCCAACTCAAGGGCAACTGACTTCAACAACAAAAAATTGGAAGTTTTGCATTTTAGACATGAGGAAGTTCTTTTCAGTCGGGTTGTTTTTAAGATTTCTGGTTCATTCTTGGTCTTTGGTCATTATAACAAGGCTATGACCACTTCCAGGGTGGCAGTGGCATGGCTGTGGGGTCAGAAGGTTAGAGAAAACCATGGAAATTTTTGTTGAATCTTTTAAGGCAGAAACAAGAGGCAATTAAACTGATCTAGAGGAAAGAATAGATTAGACTCTTGCCTCCCATTTCCTGTTGTCTCTTGGAGAGTAGGACTGGGTCACCATGGGGGGAGGCCATGGAGCAGAGTTAGGGACAGAGCTTGGGCTTTAGAGTTATACAAACTTGAGTTCTGTCTCAACTCCCTCAGTTTTTCATGCGATAAATTATTTTGGTCATTCTGAATTTGCTTCCTCACCTGAAGAACAGAAAAATAAATGTTTTTCTGGTAGGATCACCGAGCAGTTAGATAACATGGGTCAAAGCCCAAGATGCAGAAAGTACAAAACCAGTGATATTTGTAATTACTATGAACCATCATTTGCTGGAGGCTGGGGTTTGGCTTAGTTGGTAGAGTGCTGCTCTGTGTACTCTGGGGCCCTGGCTCAATACATAGCACTGCAAAGATGAGAGAAGGACCTGGAAACTCACTTCTGAAACAATCCTGAAACAATTTGTCATTGAAAACCCTATGAATAGCCGAGAAGTTCTGGCATGGTGCTGGGTATGGCACAGTGTTGAGTAGCATTTCATTCTGTTGTACATAGGGTCACTATGAGTCAGACTCGACTCAATGATATAGAACAACAACAGCAATTATTTGTTGAGGAAATTGAAAACAGGTCATCTGAATCCGGTTGCAGGGGACTGTATGGGTAGAATTTAGAGCCTTATTTCATAAAGAGAAAATGTCCAATGGGGAAGGATTGAGCATAAAGATGGTCTGTGCATACCTAGGCATCTATGAGGACAAATCGAAGCTCAGAGGTGGTGAGGGCTGAGGAGGGGTGTGCTGGTTGGGGGAAGGGGAGTCCAGACGCATCTCAAGGTCGTCACCCTCCTCCTCTACAGCGCTTTTTTGGTGAGCTCAAGAACCATCCTGCCCGAGGGTGCTTCTGGTGATTAAGTCCAGATCTGCAGCATGAGCAATCTGGCTGGCCTGCTGCACAGTGACCAGTGAAGACAATATATTTCTCAGTCTTCATTTTGAAATGTACAAAAGGCCTACGCCACGTGGAGTTCTGTGAAAATTCTGCTGGTCGAAAAGCTAAGGACGGAGAAGACCTCAGGCTCTTCAAGGAGGTGACAGGCAGTGGCAGGATGAGCACTTGGTCTTTGAAGATTCAAGTCAAAATGACCCAGTCATCAGTGTAAACAAACCACTTCACAACCTGAGCCTTAGTTTCTCAAAATTTAAATCAGGCATAATAATGCCGAACTGCCTAGCACGTGGATGTTGTGAGGAGCAGCATCAGAAAGATAATGAATAATAAGGCACAGTGGAAAATGTAAACCGTCATGTGAGAATGTGAGGAATTTTCCACATGCGCAAACACTTAGCAGTGATATCCATCTCAACAACCTGATCATACTGATGTATTGATTTTTGTTTCTTTTTGCAAATATATGACCACTAAGGCACAGGATGAGAAGGCATGAATAATTCAATATACAGACGATTGAATTCACTATGTCTATATTAGCTTAATAAATAACTCCATTAGTAGTATGCCCTTGGAAATGAGAATTGCCAATACATTTTCCATAACAGAAGGTAGTGAAGAATGAAATTCTTGAAATGATAGTGATAAGAGACTTTTGGGCTATTCACTTTACTATGTAAATTGAGATCTCAGTATCATTAATTCATTTATCCTTTGATCTCCCCCTTTTTGTTTTTTGGTATGTTACTGTTCCTCTTTGATATCTCTACTCACTTCTAAATAATGTCTCTATGTCAACAACATTCAAATTAAACTTTCTAGATGCAATGTCCTCCTTTAAATTCCAAACTCAGGTATCCATCTGCTTGCAAGGCACCCCGGCTTGAGTGCCTAATAGGTATGTTAAGGGGCTGGGCATGTAGCTCGGTTCTATAGTACTTGCCTATCGTGCACAAGGCCCTGGGTTTACTTCCTAGCATCTTCCATTCAAATTGTTGTTGTTGTTGCGTGCCATCAAGTCAGATCTGACTCATAACAACGCTATGAACAACAGAATGAAACACTACCCAACACTGCGCCATGCACACAATCTTTTTATGTTTGGATCCAATGTTGTAGCCACTGTATTTCCTCTTCTTTTGAGTCATGCCATATCAGCAAAAGGAGGTTCCAGGGGCTTTACTCCATCCGTGTCCTTAAGGTCATCTCTACTTTGACAATCCCCAGTTGTTTCTTGAATGTCTTCCAGTCTGGAGGGCTCATTTTCTGGCACTCTATTTGACAGTGCTTCTTTGCTATTCATAGCGTTTTCAATGGCTAATGATCTTGGAAGTAGGCTGTTAGGGTTCTTTCTGGTCTATCTTAGTCTGGAAGCCCAGTTAAAACCAGTCCACCATGGATGGCCTGGCTGATATCTGAAATAATGGTGTCATAGCTTTCAGCATCACAGCAACACACAAACCCCCATGGCATGACAAGCTGACAGACACATGGGGGTCCCCCCAAATAGGCATCTCAAACTCAACACTTCTAGGAATGAACTTCCAATTTGCTACCATCTGCTGAAAATATACTTCTCTTGCTCTATCTCAGTCAATGGATACTCCAATTTTCCAATTGCTTTGACCTGAAACTTGGGAATCATCCTTGATGTGTTCTTCCTGTCACACTGTATAATAATTCACCAGCAAATCCTATTGGTTCTGGTTTCAAAATATATGCAGAATCACGCAACTTCCTACTATTGCCGTTGCCTACACCTAATTCCTTGATCAGGTTAGTGTAATTTCTTCCTAGTCAGTCTCCCAGCTCCTACACTTCTCACACTTCACACTCAGACAGACTCTCACGATAGCAGCCAGAGCGAGCCTTTCAATTATAAAACAGACCATGCCAATCCTCACCTATCATCCTTCCATGCACATTCCACCTCACTCAGAGCACAAGATACTGCATGATCTGCCCTATTTGCTGCCTCTCATCTTATCTACTGGGAGAAAGACCCGGCAACCCACTCCCAAAAATCAATCTGCCATTAAAAACCCTATGAATAGCAGAGAAGCACTGACAATAGTGATTCGCCAGTTGTATGTAGGGTCGCTATGAGTTGGACACTGGGCACCTAACAACACCAACAATCTTATCTACAAATATTCTTCACTTTAATCTTCCCTCAGTAACATCTCTGCTATCGATCAAACATACCAGGCATACTGGGTAGGTAAGTAGGATGTTCCAGACGAGAGAAAAATATCTTCAAGGTCATGGTTCTCAAAGAACTTGGCATGCTTGAAATTTCAGTGCCTCTGGGGTTATGTAGTTATAATTAGAAAGATTAAGGCTTAGCCAGGTAATGAATGGTCTCTTACGTCCAAGAGGTTGGACTTTATCCAATAGGTAATGGTAGCTAATAAAGAGTTTTAAGCAAAAGGATGGCCTAATCAGATTTTGATTTTAGGAATTTAGGGTGGAAGATGCACTGAAAAAGGTAGGAAAGCTGTTGGAAGAATAGTGCAATGGCACAGGCAAGAGAAGAAGGCCCAGTGTACGGCAGGGGCATTGATGGTAGAGGAGGATGGTCAAGAGTCCCCAAGGATGTAGAAGATGCCATATTATAAGGCATTAAATAACCATTGGATAGAAACATAAATAAATAAGTAAAAGCATTGGTCCAAACCAAAAGAATAAAATTTTGCTACCAGCTGATTTTCAGAGTAGATTGCACTGGGAGAGAATTCAGATCAGTGACTCAAAGAACTACTTAGTAATAAGTTTAGGAAGCTTAATGTATGCAAGGCAAAACTCATAAAGGGTTGAATTGTGTATTTTGTTGCAGTATTCTCTAACTAGATTCTAAAGCATATTTAGTTGTTGATTTCAAGACAGATTTCATTTGATTGTCCCTTTAGTGAGAACTGAGTCAGATGATATATGACTTCTTACTGGTTTGCTTGTTTTATTAGACACTTTTCTCATTTCGAGTACTGGTTCCCAGATGTATCATTTTCCATTTCACACATCATAAATATGTACATAAATATTTTAAAAGTTTCTGTTTCTCCAGGTTGAATGTGTGCCATATAATGGATTATGGCTGTAACTGAAAAGTACCTAGGTAATAAACTGCTTTGGCCTCTGAGTTTAACCCCATACTCAAGAATAGTGTGTTAGAGTTACCATGGATTTCAGAGATCATCTATAACACTCCACCCCAATATCAGAGTCCTCATTGCCCCTACTTCATTTTAAAAATAAAGATTTTGGGGGTGTGTTAGAGTAGCAGGAAAGGGACTTGCAGAGCCTTATATCTCTGGTGGCCAAAACATTTGGATTCCATGAAGGGTATTTTCTGAGGACACATTACAACAGAGGAGTCAAACACAAAAAGAACACGAGTTTAGTGTGCTTTAGAAGCCCTGGAGAGCATGCTATGTACATGAACCCTTCTCATAGAGATTCTAATTCACTAGAAACCTTCATTTTTAAAAAATATCTCCGTGCCTTGAAGCTAATTAGATGGTCAATGTACCATACTTTAAGAATGATTTAAGTGAACCAAACATATGTGTAAAAATGATGAGTTTATAAAAACATATGGTCCTAGCATTTCATAAAGTCCTTTTTCCTTAATATTTCTTTTTATGAAAAATGCACATAGACCATTAGAGTGCCCTTTGTGACTGGTCTGACCTCACATGATAATTACAAATCCAGCGATGTCTTTCCACCCACTCGAGTCAAAGTTCTTCTAATTTTGATGCATTTCACTTATGCATCATTCCTTAACCCTTTGACTCTACCAATTTCAAATCAAAATACCTGACATAAGAATTTTATTTCCAGAAACTCTTTATTACAATGAACAAAACAAGAACATGGCCAGCAAACTCATTGGAATGTGTAATATGAGTAACATCATCATGTAATTGTTGTTGTTAGGTGCCGTTGAGTCGGTATCCGACTCATAGCAACCCTCATAGGGTTTTTTCAATGGCTGACTGTTTCGGGATTGCCTTGGGAGTGGGTTGCCACGTCTTTCTCCCATTTTTGCAGTGCTGGGAATTGAACTCGGGACCTCAGAGACTGCAGCGCAGCACTCTACCAACTGAGCTAAATCCCAGCCCATCATGTAATTAGTGATGTGAATAATTTGAATGAAAAAAAAAAAACCTCTCCTACGAAGAAATGTATTAATTGGCTAAATAAAAAAAAATTGGCATGTAATCCCTATACCAAGAAATGCATTTGGAAACAAAAAAAGCAATGACAGAAAAGGCAATGTTAGGTACAATAATAACATTTTGTGTGTGATGAGGTGAAAAACAATTCTTACACAATTGTACGTGGCACATTGTATTTTCTGTTCTCTGTATAGATTTAACAGCAGCAAATCCCTCTGCTATTTCTGTGTCATGACAGTAGTGAAAGGGTCCAGAGATTCTGAGATAAACATAAATGTCAAATGGTGTCTTTGTTCTCAGCGACCCTCTGCCTTGTGAGGCAGACATGGTCAGCCTCTTAGGGAACATTATCTCTGTGTTCCACATAGAATTCTGGCTTTCCCTAGCCTGAAATAATGTGGTCAGTCTGTGCCTTCAGAAATGCTTGAGAGATTACATATTATGTAGTCTGAATACCATCTATAGCTGCTGATGTGTTTAGGATATTCACACTGCCCATAAATATTGGCAGTAAAAGCAAGGGAAAAAACAACCCCACAAGAGACGACATATGCTGTAGGAAGCCATATGGGAGGGTGTGCTCTTTTGGCCTTGTGTGGAAAGACACAAACTTGAATTGGATTATCAAAAACAGTTACATAGGGATGAGACAGACTTTAGGAGCCATCTATTCCCGTAATTTTTACAAAAAAAAAAAAAAAGTGGTAGAATCCATCTTGAGCTGGGCATTTATACCTATAATATCCTCATCTATACCTAAGAAGCCTGCAGTGGTACCACTGTGGCGACTGATCCCGTCAGATCTTGGAAGTTGAGCAGGGTTGGCCTCGTTAGTCCTTGGATGGGAGACCGCCTGGGGACACCAGGTGCTGTAGGTTTGGCAACCCACTCCCAAAAATCAATCTGCCATTGAAAACCCTATGAATAGCAGAGAAGCACTGACAATAGTGTTTCGCTTGTTGTGTGTAAGGTCGCTATGAGTCGGATACCGACTCTACAACACCTAATAACAACAATACCTATGAGGAGGTGATATAAAGACAGATCTGTGGCCATATCAATACACTAAAAATTACTGGCCCAGAAGTGTAACAGTGAGGGGAAGGGTTAACATTAGGTTAAAATGCTGTCAATTGAGATTTGGGCAGGTTCAACCATTACATTCGCATCATTACAAATGAGTAAAAACTCTTTACATTTGTATCATAATGAATGTTTGTTTTAAATTATTTTATTTTTAGATAAATTTATCAATCCTTTTACTAAAGGGTCCTTTGTAAGGCCACAGAAGATGGCAAAAACAAAAACCAAAACAAGCAAATGAATCCTAATAAGCATTTGATTTGAGGCTGAGAGGAATCACTCAATTCCCCTCGGCTCTGTTGGACCCCTTAACAGTGGTTTAACCTGAATATTTACCAGTTGTTGAGCCCATTTTATGTCCCAGCCCCTTTGCTACATGTTTTTCATGCATTATCTCATCAATTATTCACAGTGGTCCTGGATGGATCTTCATATTTTTCTATGGGGAGCCTGAGACTCAGAGTCCCACAGTAGTCGCCAAGGGTCCTGAAGTGTGAGGACAGCAGGTAGCACAACCTCAGTGTCTCAAGTATGAAACAAAAGTCATAATACCCACCTCCCAGGGTGGCTGCCAGGAATACATGTGCATGCACATATACATTTATATATGCAATGGAAAGTATAGAGACACATATACACACAATAGATACAAATGTGAAAAGATAACAAGTAAAAATTTAAAATTTAAGAAGTATATATTTGTATATAACCCCACACTTATATACATGAGTGTGTCTGATACAAGAGAAACATTTGATAGACTTCTAGTTAAAATGGCTGAATAAAAGCAGCCTCCATGTGACCTGGAGAAACAAAAGAGGCAAGACAGAGAAGTAGTGGGCATTGTTCTGAGCAGAGGATCCCAGGAGAGGTGTGGAAACCATAGGGGAGCTGGTGGGTTGCCCACAGCCCGCTGACAGCGGGGAACTACACAGCATGGAGGAGTGAGTGGGATCGGCCACATCCCTGCATCACCAAAGCAGAGGAAGAAACCCTACACTCACGAGACCTGGGTCTCTGATAGAGCAGTGGGGACTGCAATCTCTGGACAAAAGAGCTGCAATCCCTAGGTAGCCAGGGAGGGAGTGTCCTGGAAACTGGTAAGATGCGCTTCTTCTTAGTGAACTGGACCTTCCTGGCACCCGTGGCCATGAGGGCAGCCTTAGGGAAGGAGACAGAGGTGTGTATGTCTTGTGAGACTTGGAAGCTCTGCCTGCAGTTTGTAAGACTGAC
>VMDO01033703.1:0-17697 GCA_007922755.1 Pedetes capensis
GGACCCACAGGGAGGTGCGGATAGGTGCCATCTTTTGTGTCAGAAATTCTGACATCTCCAACTTCCCCACAAAGGTGATGAAGTGGACAACAATAAGATGTACAATGAGGTCTATTGTTTGTGATACCCACTAGGTGCCTGACCCTTCATACCCAGGAATATAGTCCTCAGTCATCCTCTGAGGGAGGAGTCCCCAGCCACATGCTCCCTCCTGTTGGGGAGGACCTTGAGACTCTACAGTTCTAAGTGACTTGCTTGGGCCACACAGCCTATTCACAGAGAAGGCAGGATTGGGACCCAGGTCTGTTTGGCTGTGAAGCTGACATTCTTCTTGGGGCACCACACCACACTGCCTTCTTGGCTTATTTTCAATAGCCCTTTAGTTCCCTGCTGGATACCTATGCTGTTGAGGGCCTCCACTCTCAACTTTGCCATTGTTCAGCACCTGTGCCAACAGGATCTAGCTCAAGATAGCTGATGATTAATCAGAGATATAATTTAGTACCCATGAACTCTTTCTTCTCAAATTCCCAGATAACGCAAAGAGTCAGGCTTGATTGTTAAAATATGAATTTTCATATTCAATCATTAGGATATCCCCTTAAATAAATTTGATGTCTTTCTTCTTGCAGTTAAATTATTATTCATTGAATCTTGGACAATATCTTAACTTCCCTAAGAAGCTATATTTTTTCATTATAAAATGAACCCTCTGCAGAGGCTGAGCTATGAGGTGTTTCTACCCTGATATCCATAGATGCTTCCCTTCTTTCCACCTCTTCCTATATCTCAAGCCCTTTATCTCTTCTCTGTCATTCTACCCTGTTAGAAAAATGATTTCCTATCTTATGATTGTCATTTCAGGTGGGATATGCTATGTATAATACTCCCCACTCTATAACATTCATTTTCCTTTGGTGTTAGTGAGGTTTCCATTCCTTTAACAAACATCTGATATAAACAACTTATAAAGAAGAAATATTTATTTTGGTTCATTGTTTTGGAGGTTCTAATCCATGGTTGTCTGGTCCTATTGCCTTTGGGGCCTGTGGCCAACCAGCATATCATATTTGGGGTACATGGTAGAAGAAGCTGGTCACCCCATGGAAGCCAGGAAACAAAATAGAGTGAGAGGAAGAGCCAGTGTCCCAATGTCCCCTTCAAGGGAATATCCTCAAGGGCAATGCTTTCTTTCACTAGGCCCCACCTCTTGAAGTTTTCAGCACCTTCCAGTAGCACCACTGGGTGATGATCAGGCCTTTAACACAAGGGCCATTGGGAGACATTTGGCCAAACTGTAGATTTCCTCCTTTAGTCCCCAAAACTTCATGTCTATTGCATAATACAACATATGTTTAGTCTTTCTCCAAGAGTATCCAAACTCTTAACTGTTCCATCATTGTTCAAAAATCTAAGTCCAATGTGTCCCCTGAGACTCAAGGAAAGTTTAGCAGTGAGCTCCTATTAATATATTAATAGAAAAGTAAGTTACCCACTTCCAGGATGTAGTGATAAAGGGTAACCATGTTCATTCCAAAAGGGTTTAATAGGCGTGGAAAAGAAAGATTTGTTGAAAACAAGACTGAAACCCAGCAGGGCAAACATTAGTCCTACAGCCTTGTGTCCACCACAGTTTCTGGAGCACACTTTGGCAAGATGTGGGCTCCCAACGGCTTAGGCACCCCATGTTTATAGCCTTGCTTATGGCAGCCCATACAGCCACTCTTGGTCTGGGTCTGATCAATGCCTGTGACTTCCCTCTGCAAGTATTCCACGTTACTAGCACCTCCAATTTCCTAGGGTCTCTATTACATTTTTGGCTTCATTCTCACAACTTCTTCTATCACTCCTTCCAGGGCTTCTTGTAAAGATACTGAACTGCCACACACTGCCTTGTCTCCCAGGCTTTCCTTCTAAATCTGGGTGGAAGCCTTCATAACCCCATTACTCTTGCATTCTGCATGCCTGCAAAACTTGCATTATGTGGACAGTGCCAAGTATGAGCATTATGTGAGCCTGACTGAACTATGGCTCCAGTGACCTGTGAGTCTCATCATAGCTGAACACAGGGAAACAAACCCTGGAGAAATACTTTCCTAGATGGCCCTTGGTAGAAGGATTCACTAGGTTACCTTCTTAAATGAAAGTCTTTGAGGTGAGTTTATAATTTTATACTCTTAAGCCTGTGTATTTGTTGGTTCCTGAGGTATCTTTCTATGGTTCCTTATGCAAAGTATTTGGCTTCCTTTTAATGGTACTTATCTCTTTATTAACTGTACCCTCTTTGACAGCATCTTTAAACATACCCTTTTTTTTGGCCAAGCTGCATGTTTTTCAAATTTTTTCCCTCTGTACCTCTTTGCTCCTGTTTGTCACAGTAAATTTGGCTAAAAGCAGCCATTAATACCCAAGTCACTGCATGAATTATGTGTTGCTTTGAAAATTCCTCTGCCAGATAAATCAGTCCATCACCTTTAACCTCAGCCTTCCACAAAGTCTCAGGGCACAGACAAAATGAATTCAACTTCTTTGCCAAGATAGAACAAAGAAATCATTTAGCCTAACTGCCAAAGAGTCCTTATTCTATCTAAAACCTCATGATCATAACTTTAACTTTCTGCATTTCTATCAGCATTCTGATCTTCTGAGCTCTCACCCAAATTGCCCATTAAGCTCTGTCTGCAGCATTCTAGGATTTCCACAGCCTGTTTCTCCAAACTTTTCCAAAATTCTCCTGCAAACAAATTCTAAATGCTCCTCTGTATATACACAGCAATGACTCCACTGTATTATAACAATTTTTTTTAAATTCAACTCAATTGTTTGCCCTCTTGATGCTGAGTAGGTGACTGAAAGCTGTGATTCACTGGCACTGGACTATATCACTAGATTGTCCTACATATCACTAGCCTGGGAAAAGATCAAACTTCAATATTCCAAGTGTAGTATCTGCTGAATACATATTGCTTTGGCAGCACTGCAAAGACAAAACACCAAGTTAAACTCTCATAAGTGGGGGACCATCTGTAATTATAATGTTCTGGTTTATCTATAGCAGTGTATGTCTTAAACTGTGAGTGTTCTAGGTGGAAAGTTAGAAGATGAGAAAATGACATTGGGAAATAGGGTCTGGTGAGTGGATATTGAATGTGAGTGGATTAGATGTAGATTTTTCCACCAAACATATTCATTTCTGAACATTTTAATATGTGTCAAGCTTTGTGCAAGGTGTTTCAAATACATATCAAATGAGACACAGATCCTGGTCTCAAGGAACTTGTCTACTAGAAATGGAAAGTGTGTAAACAAATTGCAGCAAGATGGTGTGGCAGGGACCAGTGCACAGAGGGGTAAAGGGTTGGCATTGGGTAAAGGCTCAGGGGGCATCAGAGTGAATCTGGGGTGTGATGAGAATGGGGTCAAAGAGAATGGAGTCTGAAAGAGTAGGAGGAGGCAAAGAGGGCTGGAGTCATGGGCAGGGTTTAGGACAAGGGTCCAGAACACCATATCATAAAGGTGGACCTCACTTCAGCAGGCCATAGGAAGCTACTGATGTCTTTTAAGGAGGAGCGAGTGACAAGTTTCCTCTGGATTTTGTCAGCCTAGATTCTCCTGTGAATCTAGGGGCTGTTGTGGTTTAGAAATGAATTGTCCTTGAGGCTCAAATAGTGAATGAAATGTTGCTCCTGACCTCGTGTGCTATTTTGGGAGGTTCTGGAGGCTGTAGGAGGTGGCGCCTAGCTGGAGGACATAGGTCACTGTGGGTCTGGGCTTGGAGACTATATCTTGTCCCAGGTCCCTCCTGTCCCCTCTCTCTATTTCCTTTCCGGCATGCGATGAGTAGCCCCTGCCACACGCTCCTGCTGCTATGACGTTTTGCCTCATGTGGGCCCAGAATCCACAGAGCCACAGGCCATGGATTGAAGCCTCTGAAACCATGAGCCAGAATAAACCCTTCCTCCCTTAAGTTGCTTTGCTCAGTAATTCCGTCACAGCAATGAGAGTCTGATTAACACCACAAGGGAAATTTTAAAGCCTCACCCCTGTCTCTGGAAGACTGCGCCTTCTGTGCTTAGCTCCTAGTCCCCCCTCCAGGGAGGAGTGAAGAACACCCAGCCAGGGGCACCTGCAGCTCCCAGGTGAGGGGCGTCCCACACAGTCCACCTCTGCTTACCTCTACGATACCATATAAAATAAAATGGCAAATACTAGAAGAGGAAGAGAGATTATGCAAAGGAACCAAAGCAGTACAAAGCTATGATGAGTACTAATTATTTAGTCTCTGTTTTGAAGTTACTTGTAGTCAAAATAAATAGAGGAAGCTAAAGGAGTAAGTAAATCTGATTATTTAATCAAAGGAAGTCTACCAGGAGACAGAGTTTTGCTTGACTTTGAGTTCCAAAGTCTGGCCAAGGGTAGACTTTTCACCTCTGCAAGGCTTGTTTTTCCCAACTGTGTTAAGAAAAACTTTAAAAATCAGTACAATTAAATCTTTCTTTTCTTTCTTTCTTCCTTTCCTTTCCTTCCCCTTCCCCTTCCTTCCTTCCTTCCTTCCTTCCTTCCTTCCTTCCTTCCTTCCTTCCTTCCTTCCTTTCTCTCCCTTTCTTTCTTTCTCTCCCTTCCTTCCTTCCTTCCTTCCTTTCTTTCTTTCTTTCTTTCTTTCTTTCTTTCTTTCCCTCTCTCTCTCTTTCTTTTCTTTCTTCCCCTCCCTTCCTCCCTCCTTCCCTCCCTCCTGTCTCTTTTCCCTCCTCCCCCTAGGAATTGAACCCAAGACCTTGCAAATGCTCTACCACTGAGATACATTGCCAGTTACCTTTGCTAATTTCCTAAGTGGGAACTATTAATAATCAGAAAATATAAATGGCATTAGAAAATAGATTATTCTCATTTTCCAGATGGAGAAACAAAGAACCAACTTAGTTGACAGAAGTCATCCTTTGATAATGGAGAAGAAGGTAATGTAAGCCTTGAGTCAGAAGATTGCAATGCTGGCAAAACAGGCTTTAACTTAGGAAAGTAGGGCAGTGCAGAAGGAAAGATTTCATTGGTATTCTCTTCAATATGATTTTAATTTTTCCAAGACCATTGTTGTTGTTAGGTGCTGTCGAGTCATGTCTAACTCATAGTGACCCTCATAGGGGTTTTCAATGGCTGATTGTTTTGGGATTACCTTGGGAGTAGATTGCCACAAACTTCCCCCACTTTTGCAGTGCTGAGAATTGAACCCCGGACCTCAGAGACTGCACATCAGCGCTTTACCAACTGAGCTAAATCCCAGCCCTTCCAGGACTACTAATTCCTTATGGCTCTAGTAAACTTCCTTTATGTTAATAATAACAATACTCTGATAGGTAATAATGAGGCAGGTGCTACTTTATCTTCATATTGTAGGTAAGATAATTGAGATTCAGATAACTTAGGTAACTTGCCTAAATAGTAAACTGGTAGGTCCAAGCAGAACTGAAACCCAATGAGGTTTGGCTTTATAGCCTGTGGGCTGCTAGTGTGTATACTCATACACTTCCATTTCCTCCCCAAATTGTCTCATTTCCCTTCTCCTGAGAAATTGTCATTTTAAAGTGTGAATTAGGACCTGTCAGTCCCCTGCTCAGAGATATCCGATGGCTTCTTATCAAACTTGAATTAAATCCAAAGTCCTTACTGAAATCTATATGGCCCTAGGTAGGCTGACTCTTGCCAACTTCTCTGAATCTTTCCCTTATCTTTTCCCTTTTTATTTATTCTGCTTCAGCCCTCCCCTGGCCTTCTTGCTGTCCCTCTGCTATTCCAAGTATATCAAGTTCGTTGTTGGCACAGGTCTGTGCATTTCTTCTTCCTCGTACGTGGGTCTGGCAGTTTATATATTCCGAAAGTGGAGACAACATAATCTCCCATCTCACATATCCTCCTTGTGACATGCCCTTAGCACTTTTTCTTCCAGATGGTCAAGTTCTATGTCCCTTCCCTTAAGCCCAAGTAGACCTTTGGCATGCCTTTGATAGTAGAATGTGGGGGAATGATGCTATGAATATCGAGGATATAAACATGTCACGTATGCCCGTCTTATTCTCCGTGGACATTCACTATTGGGAGCCTGCCTCCAGGCTGGGAAGCTGCCAAAACTAGCACATGGAGAGAGGCCACTTATTGATGTCCTGGCTTACAGCTCAAGTGGAGTCCTAACTGACAGCCAGCATCACCTTCCAGACTCTAGTCCCCAGCTGCTGAATTATTCCCAGGCTTTGAGTCTTTCCAGCGAATGCCCCACCTAATTACTGCAGAGCCTAGTAAAACCCAACCTGTAGCTTGAAGCTGAGACCACAGAGTTGACTCACATATACATAGGGGTTAGAAGTACATCTTTTGTCTTTGTGGCTCTTGAGACTCAGGGTTGTGCTCAATGGAGCATTGTCAATATTTTCAGTTGTTGTTCTTTATCAATGTGGAAGTTCTCTGAAGGTGAGGCCCAAAGTCTTGTTTATTGAGAAATGTATCAAATCTATTTGATATATAGTACATCAATATGTAAAATAACATATATCCATATTACATGTGCTATGGATGTAGGTAAATATAGATGTATTTTGAGTCTCAAATCATGCCTATCACATGGCATTTTATGAATGAGTGAATGAATGAAGAATTTGATAAATTCACTCCATGATTGTTGCTTTGCCTTGATGGTCTCATCCAATCTCAATGACTTAAATGTATTTTAAATAATAATGAACCCCATTTATATCTCATAAACTACAAACAAAAATATTGGTTCACTGACATCTTTACTTGGTTTTCTACAAGCATCTCAAGTGTAATATGTCCAAAATCAGACTCCCGATCTTCTTCCTTTCTCCTACTACCCTCTAAACCAGTTCCATCAGTACCTTTCCCATTAGAGTTGCTAGAACTCCATCATTTTGGTTAAGCAAATAAAGCACACTTTGAAGTCATAGTTTACAGTGTTTCCTCTCTCTCTCTCTCTCTTTCCCCTTTCTCTTCACCCCCTCCCTTCCATGTAATTCATTAGCCAAGCTGGCTCTACTTTCAAACCACAGAAGAATCTATAAAAAAACATGAAAAACATTCAACATCCCAGCAAAATGCAAATCAAAACTACATTGAGATTCCACCTCATCTCATTCAAAAGGAGATCATGAAGAAAACAAGCAAGAAAAGCTGGTGAGGAAAAATTCCCACTGTTGGCGGGAATATAAATAAGTGAAGCCACTATGGAAATCAGTATGAAAGTTCCTTAATAAACTAAAAACAGAGCTACCACGAGATCCAGCCACACCACTCCTTGGTATATATCTGAAGGAATCAAAATTAACACACCACAGAGACATCTGAACACCCATGTATTCATGATCCAGAGTCAGCCTAGGTACCTATCAATGGATGAATGGATAAAGAAAATGTGATATAAATAACCAATGGAGTATATTCAGCCATAGAGAAGAATGAAATTGTGTCATTTGCATGAAAATAGATAGGACGTGACATCACCGTGTTAAGCAAAATAAGCCAGACCCAGAAAGACGAATATCACATATTTTCTCTCATATGTGGAATCAGAGTGCGGGGGGGGGGGGAGATATGACATGGAAGTAGAAGGAAGGCTATTTGGGAAGAGGAAAGGGACTAGTGGGAGAGGGAGACAGACAATAGTGGGTAAAGGGAAGTTAATGTGATCAAAGTACATTATGTACATGTACAGAAAGGTCATAATGAAAACCATTATTGTGTACAATTAATGTACGTTGGAAAAAAGAAAAGAAAATTGCTTTTAAAAAATAAAGTCAACAACAAATTTCCATCTTGAAAAACAAAAGAAAAACAAAAGCATACCAGAGTCTTAACATTCTTCATCATGTCGATCTCACCTCTCTCCTGAATTCTCAGGGAAGCCTCCTAACTTACCTGCCTGCCTCTACCCTTTCCCTCCTCTTCTGTTTTCAATATGGCAGACATCTAGCTCATGCAAAAACCTAAATCAGAGCACAACACTTCCTCTTCCTCACTCTCCTCCATCTGGTTGCTCCTGAAACAAATTAAGCACAGCTATCCAGAGGCCTTAGCTCTCACTTTTCTCTCTGCTTAAAGAATTCTTCCAGAATTCCAGCAGGTGACTTTTCCACACCTTTGCTCAAATATCTTCTTGGTGAGATGCCACCTGGCCTCTGAGCTCAGATGTTCTGCCTTCCTGCACTCTCCACTCCCAGTCCTTGCTTCCCTTGGTGTCTCTCACCATCCTCTGGCAGAAGGTTTGGTCTATTGTCTGTGCTCATAGCTAGGATGTACTTTCCATGTAATAGAGATTTATCTGTACTGTCCACTATTGTATCTTCAGTGCTCATAATTCTAGGAGAGAGTAAACATGGAATAAGTGCATGTAGGAATAATGGATGAATGAAAAAGCCCATGAGATCCCCTGAGACTGTTGATGTAGGAATGCATCCATGACCTTAAGTGGTCCCATTACAATGAAGAGTGAAACTTACAATTAGGATGACCATGTGTCCTGATTTTCCCAGAAAATACTGCTTTATTCTTATTAGTTATTGTTCTTGTTCACTCTAAAAAGTATTGTTTTAAATGGCCACCCTACTTATATTCCATGTTTATATTCCCCAGAAACGTGCCATGCCAGGTGTGCCTGGAAGTCATATTATGACCAAGAGGGGTGTAATCGATAATGTAGGTGACAGAGAAGAAGGACCCAACAGCTCTGATGGGTTGGACATGAGCTGAAGCCTGCTGCTATTCAGCAGGTATTGGCAATGTGGTACCTCAGCAGTTATTAGAGGGAATATATTTCACATTACGCTAGGACTTAGCTCAGTTGGTAGAGCACCATTCTGCAGTCTCTGAGGTTCTGAGTTTGATTCCCAGCACCACAAAAATGGGAGGACATGGCAATCCACTCTTGAGGCAATCCTGAAACAATCAGCCATGGAAAACTCTATGAGGGTCATTATGAGTCTGTCACAACTCCATGGCACCTAACAACAACAACAACATACTTCACATTGCTTAGGCTTGTGTTCATTGGGGTGTCTGTCACATGAGGTTAAGGTTTTCATGGGATAGGTAACTAACTCTTTTCCACTGTGGGTGTCTGCTCTTAGCCTTTCTTTCTTTCATAGCCCTCACTCTGGGGGTGCAATTGGACATGAGGCTTGTGAATAATTAGGCCCACATGGCAAGGAACTGATCCTTCACTAGGTGGCATGAGGGATCTTGGAAGTAGACACCCCAGCCTGAGCTACCTATACCTGTGGATGGCATCTTGATTGAAGCTTCTGAGGGACTGTGAGCCAGAGGAGGTAGCTGAGCTGCACCTGGACTTGGGACACACAGACCTGTGAGATAATACATGTTGTTTGAAGCTGCTGAGCTTGGGGAGGACTTGTTATGCAGCAGTAGGTGACCAGCGCAAGGAAGCAGTGAGGAAACCTTTTTCTTCTCTTCATTCTGACCCTCTGAATTGGATCACTTCCTTGCCCGGATGCATTTGAAGGGAAGACAAATCACCCGGAGAAGTGTGCCAAAAGCCCTGAACTGTCACCAACTTAATAGTGCCCGTCAGTCCTGTCTCATTCATCATGCCACTGGAATGTTCAAGGGAAGCGGGGGATGGAGCTAAATTCTAGGGGTTTCAGGGTTGCAATCCTGATAGAATTGAAGTTGTCAGGTGCGGGAGAAAAATTCTCAAGAGGGTGTAGAAGGCAGAATTAGAGATTTCAGGTACATTATATTAGAGGTTGGGGTTGGAGAACTATGTTACCCTACATATGGTAAAGAGACTGACTTTGTGTAGTTCTAGTTTTGACTTCCAACCAAGAAACTGTGTTATTAATGATGCAGTGGGTTAGCTCTGGAATCAGCCAATAGAGTAGCAGGCAAGAGCCCATACAATGGAGCCAAATGGCCTGTATCTGAATTCTGGCTGTGTCTTTTACAAGCCATACAGACTTGTCCAGTTTACTTCATTGTACTTAATTTCCACATACCTCAATTTGTTACTTATAAAATAGGTATAATAATAGGATTATTTTGATGATTAAACAAGTTAATATGTGAAATGTGCTTAGCACAGCACCTGGCTTGTAGTAAACTTTAAATAAGCATTGTTGATGTTATTATTTTACTATCAAACTGGCTGCATTTAAATTTTAGCTTTGGCCAGGTGTGTGGCTATAGGCAAGGAAGCTATCCTTTGATATTCCCAGATTTGTTGTTGTTGTTAGGTGCCATTGATTCAGGTCCAACTCATAGTGACTGTATGTACAATAAAAAGAAAGGCTCCCCCACTCTCTACCAGGCATGCAATATTTTTTATGTTTAACCCCATTGCTGTAGTCACTGTGTCAATCTATTTAGTAGAGGGTATTCCATTTTTTCATTGACTCTCCATTCTCCCAAACATGATGTCCTTCTCCAGGGATTGGTCCCTTCTTACAACATGTCCAAAATACATAAGACACCATCTGGCTATCCATGCTTCCCAGGAGCATTCTGGTTGCACTTCTAGGATAGATCTGTTGGTTCTTTAGACAGTCCATGGCATATTCAATATTCATCTCCAGTACCAAAATTCAAAGGCATCAATTCTTTTTCCATCTCCCATATTCAGTGTTCAGTTTTCACAGCTGTATGATTGTGACTGAAAATACCCTGGCATCACCCAGGAGAACCTTTATCTTCAATGTGACATTTTTACTTTTCAACACTTCAGAGAGGTTTTTTGCAAGAGCTTTCCCCAATGCAATGTGTCTTTTGATATTTTGACTGCTGCTTCCACAAGTGTTGATTGTAGAACCAAGTAAAGTAAAATCTTGGACAACCTCAACCTTTTCTCCATTTATCATGAAGCTGTGCACTGTCTCAGTTGTAAGGATTTTTGTTTTGTTGATGTTGAGTATAATCCATACCGAAGGCTGTGTTCTTTGATCTTTATCAGTAAATGTTTCAAATCCTCTTCACTTTTAGCAAGCAAAGTTGTGTCACCTGCATAACGCAGGGTATTATTGAGTCTTTCTCTAATCCTGATGCTACATTCTTCTTCATAAAGTCCAGCTTCTCAGATTATTTGCTCAGCATAGAGATTGAAGAGGTGTGGTGAAAGGATAGAGCAGTGACACACATTTTCTTGACTTTAAACCAAGTAGTGTTTCCTTGTTCTGTTTGCACAACTGCCTCCTGGTCCATGTACAGATTCCTCATGAGTACAATTATGTGCTCCAAAATTCCCATTTTATATAACATTATCTATAATTTGTAATAATCCACACAATCAAATACTTTTGCATAGTCAACAAATCATAGATAGATGTCTTTCTTGTATTCTCTGCTTTTGGCTAACATCCATCTGACATCAGCAATGATGTCCCTGGTGACACACCCTCTTCTGAATGTGGTTTAATTTTCTGGCAGTTTCCTGTCTATATACTGCTGTAGTCTCTTTTGGATGATCTTTAGCAAAATTTTGCTTGTGTGTGATATTAATGATATTGTCTGATAACTTCCACATTTGATTGGATCCCTTTTCTTGGGTATAGGCACAAGTAAGGATCTCTTACTTTCAGTTGGCTAGGTAGCTTTTTTCCAAATCTCTTGGCATAAACAAGTTAGGATCTCCAGTGCTGCATCTGTCTGTTGAAACATCTCTGTTGGTAGTCCATCAATTCCTGGGGCCTTGTGTTTCACCAATTCCTTCAAAGTAGTTTTCACCTCATCATTCAGTTCCATTGGTTCTTGATCATATGGACCTCTTGAAATGATTGATCATCTATCAATTCATTTTGGTATAATGACTGTGTATTTCTTCCATCTTCTGATGTTTCCAGCATTGTTTAATATTTTGCCTGTAGAATCCTTCACTATTGCCATGCGAGACTTCAAATTTTTCTCCAATTCCCTAAACATGAGAAAAAGCAAGCATGTTCTCCCCTTTTGGTTTTCTATCTCCAGCTCTTTGCACATGTTATTATAATATTTTTAATTTGTCTTCTCAATCTGCCCTGTGACATCTTCTGTTTAATTCTTTATCTACATCATTTCTTGCTTTTACTTTAGCTGCTCAACATCGAAGAACAAGTTTCAGACTCTTTTAACACGTAATTTGGTCTTTTCTTTTTTTCCCGTCTTTCCTCATGAATGACGTCTTTGATGTCATGCTACAACTTGTCTAACATATCAAACCAATTCTTGAGGTGGGCTCTGAACTCAGGTGGGATATACTCAGAGTCATACCTTGGCTCTTGTAGACTTGTTCTAATTTTCTTTAGTTTCAGTTTGAACCTGCATATGAGCAGTTGATGTTATGATCCACAATCAGCGCCTGGTCTTTTCATGACTTTTGATATTGAGTTTTCCATCATCTCTTTCCACAAATATAGTCAATTTGGTTCCTATATGTTCCAGATGGTGAATTCCATGTGTATAGTTGCCATTTATGTTGGTTAAAATATGTGTTTACAAAGAAAAAGTCATTGGTCTGACAAAATTCTATCATGCGATCTCCAGCATCATTTCTGTCACCAAGGCCATATTTTCCAACTACTGAGCCTTCTTCTTTGTTTCCAACTTTTGCATTCCAATCACCAGTAATGATCAGTACATCCTGATTGCATATTCAATATATTTCAAATTGCAGAACCTTAGCCATGGGTGCATAAATTTGAAGAATAGTCATATTAACTAGTCTTCCTTGTTAGGTGTATGGATATTGTTCTATAACTGACAGCATTGCACTTTAGGACTGATCTTGAGAGGTCGTTTTTGATGATGAATTCAACCCCATTTCTCTTTAATCTTTCATTCCTGGTGTAGGAGACAATATGATTATCAGATTCAAAATGACCTGTGCCCTCCATTTTAGCTCATTGATGCCTAGAATGTTGTTTATACACTCCATTTCCCTTTTGATGATTTCTATTTTTTTTTTTAGATTCATACTTTAAACATTCCAAGTTCCAATTTTTAATGAATGTTTACAGTTGTTCCTTCTCATTCTGTGTTGTGTCACATCACCTAAAGGAGGTCCCTGGGGTTTTACTCCATTCTCATCATTAAGGTAGCCTCTGCTTTGGGGAGACAACTTGTCTGCAGTTGTCTTTTGACTGCCTTCCAATCTGAGGGGCTCATTTTACAGTACTATATCTGACAGTGCTTTTCTGGTATTCATAGGGTTTTCAGTGATTAATTGTTTCAGGAATGGGTTAACCATGTACTTGTCCCTAGTATATCTTAGTCTGGAAGCTCAGCTGAAACCTGTCCACCACGGGTGACCCTTCTGGTGTCTGTAATACTGCTAGCATAGCTTTTAGCATCTCAGCAGCACAGAAGCCCCCACAGTAAGGCAAACTGACAGACACATTGGGAATCTGTTGATTTACTTGCCTGTAAGTGCAGGACTAACACTGGTATGTGCCTTAGCTTTGTTTTGGGCATACAAAAACAGCACACGTAATGTGCTTAGCACCTAGTAAACCTTCTGTCAAGATCATCTGCTATTAGCCTTCTGTCTTATTCCACAGAAGCTTTCAGCTCCTATTTCCAACATGAGCTTCATTGGCTTCACTGAGGTTTGGATCTTGAATGTTCTTCGAAGGTCCCTGTGGTAAAAGGCTTGTCCCCCAGGTAGCACTATTGAGATCTGGAGGAAAAGTTAGGAGGTGGAGCTCAGTGAGAGATGTTTAGGTCATTGGGCATATGTCCCCATAGTGGACTGTGGGACCCCCATCACTTCTTCTTTCTTTTTGCTTCCTGGTCATGAAATGAGTGGTTTTCCTCAACTGTGTACTCCTACCATGATGTACTGCCTCACTATGGGCCCAAAGCCATGGGGCCAACTAATCATGGGTTGAAAACTTGAGCCAAAAGAAGCTTTTCTCTTAGTAAGTTGTTTATCTCTTTTTTCTGTTTTTGTTTTTCCTTTTAAATAGTGATGAGAAGCTGACTGACACAATTGGAAACCTAAATTTGCATTAAGGCAGTTGACTTTAGAATCTATTTTGTTGGGCTACTTCAGTTTGAAGGGAGAAGCCCAGCTCATTTCAGAAGGCTCTTTTTTCTATTGGTTAAAAAGAATCTTGTTGATGGGCTGTGAATTGTCATGAAAAGCTTGGACTCTGTGGTCAGGTGAAGGGAACCTTGATTTTCTTCTCTACTCCAAGTGAGTTGGCAAGTCTTGGAAATTTACTTGCCTTCTTGACTCTCAGTTTCCTTCTCTGTAAGAGGAATAACAATTCCTCCTTCACAGAATTGTCAGATGACAGAATGAAGTAATAGCCCATGGACACTCTTTCCCAAATGGTTTTCATGGAGTTACTCTGAACTGATGTTTGTTTCTTTCTTTCCACAGGCATCTTTGATGGTCATTTCCATCACCTCTTTTCCCTCCACATGTAGTACCATAATGCTTGTAAGAATTGTGAATTCTACCAGTTAATTAGTTTCACGTAGTGTTCCTGGGTGGCTTAATCCCCTTTCCTAGCCCTCCTGAGACCATATGAAATACAAGACAAGCATTTGTACCATAAAGTTATATTGAGGAGTTTAATGAGCAGAAAACACCATATACCACCTGTCTCAAAATTAAGCACATAGCTTATATATAGAGAATAACTGGGCAACCTCATTCTGCAACATCTGTTCTCTGCCCGACCAAGACTCTTGGAACAGTGAGATGTTTCTTGATGTTGCATTATAGCTTTCCTGCTATGAGAGAATGTGGCAAATTAAAGGACTTTGGTCTCTCCAGAGCCCATTGGACTTATAGTGGATTAAGTTCATGGAGTCAGGCAAGTTGCGTGGGTTCAAATGCCGGTTCTAATGCCAATGAGGACAGGTTTCTATAACTGAGTCTCAGGTTCCCCCTCTATAAAACAGTTGTATAAGTCAGGGTAATTTACATTAGTTTCTATAACACAGCAAATATCAGTGGTTTGGAACAATTGCATTTTATTTCTTCCTTACTTTACTTTCTGATGTAGCAGAGTATGGAAGTCTGTGCATGATGGTTGTTGTGTTAGTTGGCTTTTGCCTTGCTTTTACAAAATACCTCAAAGAACAATTTAAAGGAAGAAAGATTTATTTTTGGTTCATGATTTAGAGAGTCTTAGTCTGTAGTGGAAAGAAGGCATGATGGTGGGCCCATGTGACTGAATTTATATTCACAGAATAACCAATCAGCAAGAGAAAAGAGAGGACTTGTTGAGACTGGGGGCCTGCATAAAACCTTCAAAGAGGCATTCCCACTTACCTACTTCTACCAGTTAGGTCTTACCTCCCAAAATTTAAAAGCCTCTGCAAATAGTACCATCACCTGGGGACCTAGATTTCAAACATGAATTCTGGGGGTCATTTTATATTAAAACCATAACATTTTGTCCCTGGTCCCCAAAGGCTAATTGTCATCTCAAAGTGCAAAATGCATTTAGTCCAACTTCAAGAGTTCCTATAGTTTTAACAGTTCTAACACTATTCAAAGTACAAGTCTAAAGTCTGTACTGAGAGTCAAGAAAATCCTAGCCATGACCCCTGTCAAAAACAAAAATAAGTTTTTACTTCTAACATAATATGGCACAGAGTTGTTGTTGTTAGGTGCCATCGAGTCGGTATCGGACTCATAGCGACCCTCATAGGGTTTTTAATGGCTGACTGTTTCGGGATTGCCTTGGGAGTGGATTGCCAGGCCCTTCTCCCATTTTTGTGGTGCTGGGAATTGAACTTGGGACCTCAGAGACCGCAGTGCAGCATTCTACCAACTGAGCTAAATCCCAGCCCTCTGTTAGTTATAGAGCACTTTAATTTCTTAAAACTTAAAATGTAATGACTGAAGGTATACAAATAATGATGATAATTAAAGAGAAATAAGTTCAGAGAAACATTTCAATTAAATGAATTAAAATTTTAAATGAAAATTATGACTTTTTAAAAAATACAGTATTAGTATAAATCTTTTACCCTCTGGCAATATATTTTCCTTTCATGTTGTTGATTATAGATTAAGATGTTTCTATGACCATTATGCTAGGATAAGTTTTCTTCATTTTTTTCCCCTCCATAGCAATATGATCATTATATTTGTGAAATAAAGTCTCCATTATTAGTACCATGTACACCATGAAATTTTATGGAGGAAAGTATCAAAGACCAAAAAATCTTATTGATACAGTTACATCTAAATTTGTTTGCATTTTATAAATGCATGTACCCATATATAATGTAAAATGAAAATGAAATCAGCCTTGATATGTTTATGAAATTGTTTGCACCATCTTTCCATAAGTATTCCTATTCCAGAAGGGAGAATAAGGGACTAGCAAGGACAGATTAGACAAAAGTATATCCTATACCCATCAGGACAAACAAATCCTGTACCTCCATGTCTGATATCTGTATGTGTGGTGGTATTATGTGGGCTCCAATAACCTTGGGAAGCCCCACCCCTATAGCATTATAATTTTAGGGCCACATGGCCTTCCTTTTGGGCCTATTTCACTCACTTACAGTGGGTTTCCTTGGCCCATATTCCACATTGCTGGCATCTTACATGTTCTGGGATTTCCACTGAAGCTTAGGCTCCACTATCAAAGCTTCATCCACCAGCCCCACAGGGGATCTCTCCAGGGAATCTAACCATTATACACATTGCCTGGCCACTCAAGTTATTCTCTGGGACCTTGGTGGTAGCCTTCATGATCCCATAACTATTGCATTCAGTGTTATGTGGATGAAACTAAGTTCTGCTATAGCTCTCAGCCCCCTTGACCATGATTGTAGCAGCCTCTCAGTGTGTGGGTGGCTGAACCCAAGAGAATACTTTCCTGGGCAGTCCTTTGCTATCAGGAGACAGCTTCAGCTCTGTCTTTTAAAATGAAAGTCTTTCAAAAGGATTTGTGGCTTCATACCCTGGGACCTTCAATAGGAAGGATGTAGCCAACATCTGCTTTGCCCCTGCCCCAGGATATTCCTTTTATTTTTCCAGTGCAGAATATATGGCTTCTCTTTAATAATAGTAATTGTTTTTAGGAGTTATGATCTCCTTATCTACAACTTTAAACTTCTTGGGCAGACTGCACAACTTTTTAAAATAATATTTTTGGTGTGCTCTTTACTTCTGAATCTCACTATATATCTGGCTAAAAACAGCCAGATGTAACTATGCCACAGCAATAATGCTATGCTGTCCTGAAATTTTCTCTGCCAACTTAACTAGTCCATTACTTTTGAATTCAGCCTCACTCAAATTTTCAGAACATGCCAAAAAGACAGACAAACTCTCTGCCTGAAGGTAAAATGAATGGCCTCTAATTTACTTCCCAGTAGAGTCCTTATTTCCATCTGAAACCTTGTGTGCCCCATCTCTACTGTCTGCATTTCTGTTGGCATTCAGGTCTTCCAGACTCTCACCGAAATTGTCCATTAAGCTCTGCTTATAGCATTCTAAGCATTCTCTAATTCACGTCTCCAAACTCTTCCAAACTCATCACACAAACAAATTCCAAAGGCCTAAGAACCATATAGCCAGATAGGCACAGCAATGATTCCGCTTTGTAGTACCAACTTTCTATATTAATTAGCTTTTGCCTTGCTGCTACAAAATACCTAACAAAAAACTTAAGGCAGGAAAAGTTTATTTTGGCTAGTGGTTCAGAAGGTTTCAGTCCACAGTAGTGGAGAGGCATG